>JBBPDC010000001.1:44924087-44935539 GCA_037974485.1 Hemigrammopetersius urotaenia
TTTAACCCATTCACCAAGTGAAGCAGGGGGCAGCTACGAACACAGCGCCCGGGGAGCAGTGCGTGGGGACGGTACCTCACTCAGGGTACCTCAGAGGTGCCCAGCGGTCTTGGGAATCAAACCCATGACTTTCTGATCGCTGGGTGAACGCCCTAACCACTAGGCCACCAGCTGCCCCAAATGAATGAATGTGAATGTAATTTAGTATGTAATTAATGGGTAATAACAAAACTAAATCTTGTATGGCAAAAAATAGCATAGCACAAAATCAATAATAAGCCTCAACCTCTAAAGGTTAAATGCATAAACGGATACGCTTAGAGAATCTAACGAGCAAGTAAACCAATTTATGACAGTAAAATGTCTCCTCAGCGCATTGGAGGTTACAGCATGCTGCGAGTCTGATGGCAGAAAGGAAAGGTCTGTACTTACTTCTCAAAAATGCTGATTTTGGCCTGCTGTCATAACCACAAACCAGTTGTGTTACTGTAGTAGCTCCTATCAGCACTGTCAGTTGTCAGGAGACATTTTTCAGCCTCTGCAGATTCGCCATGTTTTACATTCGTTTTGTGATGCTCCCTGTTTACCCAGAGGAACTTTCAAACCACCATGTGGCTAAACGTAGCTTTTTTGCTGTACAACATCCGCCTGATTGACAGGTATATGTGAATGTGCATCTGTTGCCAGTTTGGGAACGAGCCCTGGGCCAGATGTGGCCTGCTGTTTGGTGCAAAGTAGAAAAAAAAGCAAACACAGCAAATGCTATCAACCATCTGCTGATGTAAAATACCAGTAGTCAGAGAGTTCATCTCCACCATTTACAGCCCCATGGAAAGAAGGATGTAAAGGCATTCAGCAATAGATTGTTTCAGCTCAGATACTGGAAAAAAAAAAGAAAGTACAAAAAAATGGCAGACTGAATGAATACACTCCTGCCTCCAAACACATGTCAGTTAACAGCTGCTGCAAGTGCTGTGATCAACAACATCTTTCCAGATATGGGAACAAGTCAATAGGTTGCAAGTAACAAGTAAGTCTTTACACTCAAGTGTCAGGATACACATAAGCCTTAGAGTCCGAAGGCAAGTCCTGGATCCTTTTTTAACCTCTTTTAACTCTAAAAAAACAACTATATTAACAAACCCTATAGTATATGACAAGCATACACACACACACACACACACTTTTGTTTTACAAATTTATTTTGTTTGTTTGTTAGCTTGTTCATCTATCCATCCTCCATCCATCCATCCATCTATCTATCTGTTTATTTATTTATTGACTTCATATTTAAGTGAAATCATCAAATCACGACTTTTCACTTGTGCCCCACTGTTGAATTCTAACTTCTTTCTCTTTTAATCAAATGAAAACATTTAGAAGTGGTTTGTGCATATAATTAGGATGAATTGGCATTACACCGAGTAGTAGCAGACATGGAATGTGGTTGTGATTTTGAATACAGGAAGATTGCAAGGGTTTAGCAGTAATTGCACATGCTGCTGAATGAAACGACCCTATTTAGTGGTATTTTGGGTATTGAGGATTTCCTAAAAGCGTTCTCCTCTTTTAAAAAGCACCGGTTGATCCCCTCTCTGTACAGCTTCACCAGTCGGCCTTCGGTGCTTAAAGAGTGAGCCTCACCTGCCCGCCCTCTCAAGAAGTCTTATTAGAGCCTCAATTATTCAAATCCTCCAGCTGTGCAAAAATGTCAGCGCATTATTTTCAGTTAATTTCATGTCAGACTTTCATTATGGATGGATCCCATTGCTCCCCGGGATGTGTGCAAGAGTGGCTGGAGGAGAAGCAGGACTCTAGCTGCTGTGCCCAAATCACTCTGAGTTCGGTCCACTGCTGCTGTGCCAGTTGCACAAGAGCTCGCTGTTGGATGGCACAAACATGAACGAGAATCCCCCGGAGATTTCTGACATATGCTGATGCAGGCATCATTTAAAAATAAGAAGCAATCAGCCTTGACTGAAAGCATAATGTTCCATCTCACCTACCCACAGCCATAGCCATCCACTGTGCTTAATTGTCCCTCAACAGTGAAAACTCCAAAGCTGCCTGGCTCTGTAAAAGTAGCTAAAGTCGAACTAGCAGGCCATGCCCTGTGCTCGTCTTGTTCTTTGAAGCCAATTAGATGTCCTCCACTGGCCTGCCATGTGCTCCAAACTCAGAAAAGCCACCCGCGCTGCTGGGCGAGGAGGTTAAGCCGGGCAGATCACACAGTGGATAGTGCGCATCCTGCTGATCCCACTTGTTCCACAGTCTCGCGGTTGGGTGCACGCTTCCACGTGGAACATGATGGAGATAAATCTGCAGAGACTGATCCATCCATCAGACCAGAGTCAGCAGGCGGCGAGACTTGCTGAGTGAGGCTGAGGCATCATAAACCACGGCCTGCTCTGACCTCGTTCAGAAAGGTCCAGATTACCCCACAGATAATATCACTCCAACTGAAGGGAAATAACGAAACAGAATGATCTTTTTATTAATAGGGTTCTCTTAAGATTTGAGTCAGATAAGCCACCAGATAATCACGAACACTATTCATCTTTTTGTTAACAATGACAGGGTCAAACTCCTCTCCTCTCTGCCTGTCTTCAGAAGGAGCAATGAAAACACAGTGCCCATATCTAACAAACAGTAGACATATTAAACTTGTTTTTTAAAGCTGCATTCAAACATACATGCACAAACCTGTGTTTAAAATCGAGAAGCACTTCAGTCAGGTTAAAATATAAACATGTGTGATGACATTTGTGTGCTTCTTTTTTGCCAAATTGAATCTCCAATCCAGTCATAGCCAGATTGATCTGCTAGCGAGAACTCCCCTAATCACATGATACCACCAACTGGGAGAGGGCGAAGGCTAACATATGTTTCCTCTGAATCACATGAATCCAGTCAGCACATCTTTCCGAACTGATGCGAATGCAACATCACTGGACAGCTCAATACACTTGGAGGGGGACACTAACTGTTCATTCTGTTACCTCAGCAAACAGATGGCTACTATCATGCTGAGTGGTGAAGGGAGAGGGAGGGCCATTCTACCGGCCCAGAGACAGTGAGGCCAACTGTATTCTTAGCCAAGGACAAAAACTCTAATCATTATGACCACTTCTAAAAAGGTAAAATTACATTTAAATATCCATCTGAATTCCATAAAACTCTGAGATATTAGTGTACAGCCGAAAAGCTTTGGAACAATCTGTCTTTTGTAGATACGACTGGACACCCCTGCTCTAACAGCATGAAGAACAGCATGAACAGAATCAAGACAGAGAAAAACTCTATAAGATCATGTAGAAAAACCCAGACTCCTCAGGAGGACCCATTCTTCTCTGTGAGGTACAGAACATTGCAGTGTCAAACCTAATAACTAATGTTAAAAGCCTGTTGAAGCTAGGCTAGACTGTTGATTGTGTCAGACAGACAGGATGATAGATATGAGAACTGAGAGAGAAATTCAGTGTGTTTGTAAGGCAGGATTACAACCTTATGAAACATGTTCGAAGTCATGAAGCCCATTGCAAATCCTGAGAGAACTTTCTGTTTGATGTTGCTGAGCAGAATGGATCACATCCACTGAGCTTCTTACTCGTAGAAAAGGAGTTTGGTGTTCAGGCCACACACAACTAATACTGCAGCTGTAATCAATATAAATTATACAATCTTACAAATATAGACAAATTTCAACAAGCCAGCAGTTTCAAACATAAATTCTATTGCAAAACACTGTTCCACAAGCAGAGATACAGAAATAAACAACTCGTGCTTTTTGACCTCATATCTCTGCAGCAACCTCAGCAGCATGATTAGTCGTGTCAGCAAAAGTTATCATGGCCACGACACCAGTGTAGCTACATTGCCTCAAATGAGCAGCCAGTGACTTTCTGCATGTCAACTAAATGTTCACATCATTTCTCTAAAAGCAAGATCTCACACAGTGCAGAGCTTCCTACTCCTGACTCTGCACATTTTAGATAATCATGCCAAATTCCTTGCCAAACCGACATAACATGTCCTTGAACCATTATCAGTCAATTAGTCTGAATACAAAAAACTGTAAAAAATAAAAAAAATTGTACTCATGTATTTGCTGAGTATTACTATTAAATAAGCAAAATGCTCTAACCTGTAAGTCCCTGGATGAAGTTGATGATCAGTATTTGTGCCATCCATACTTACAATACAAGTTTAATTTAGTTCACAGATACATCTGGCTAATATGTCAAATTAAAAAGTATAAAGAGTATTTCTCTTGCCAAAAACACTGGCTAATTAGTGCATTGTCACCCCTATACATTTGTTAAACAGTAATAATATCACAGTTTGTCACTATATATATATATACACACACACACACACACACACACACACACACGCACGCGTGCGCGCGCACACACACACACAATGGCTTAGTCAAAAAAAAAGTAGAAGGAAGTAGTTGAATTTTCTGTGTCACAAAAATGTCACTCAGTTCTGACACAGGTGGTCTTCAACATAAATGCTAAAGTGTCAAAAAGATGAGGTGCCCCAGAGCAATCCTAGAGTGAGTCATTGCTTTGCCCTTTAAAGCTTCTCTATTGGGCTGTCTCTTCCACTTTTAGAGTCCTTACTGTCTGCAATATCATTTGACATGGGAACATTATGTGTTTGAAATGTCCCTTCAAAACACCAGGATAATATATTTTTCCGGTTGACACTGGCATAGTGCTTTAAAACCACTGACCCAGTCATGTGCTTCATTTTTCTGACTTTAACACCCATAGACACTATAATCAAAGTATATCTCTGACTCATGTGCACATTTTGTCACCATCATACTATAGTTAAATATGGATTCAGGCCTGTCAGGGCAGAAGGTATCTATTTAACTGTATCTCAGGTTCTCCTCCCCGCAGAGGTAAGTTAGGAGTGTGTGAAACCAAGACTAGCTGCTAAATTTCTACTACTTCGAGAACAGCCGAAGGGGAGTCACACATTGAGGTTACATGCTAAGGCTACATTAGTGCTTGACAAAATCAATATCATCATACATTACAATATGATATACTAATATATATAAAATGCATAAATTATGTATATTTTTGGTCATATAAAGTTTTGAAGGATTTTTAGTCCCTGACAAGTTTGTTTTACCTGTACCAGACATGTAACCTGCTTTTTTGTTTGTTAAGCCAGACAGTGACTTACGTATGAATCATTCAAGCAAGACAAAGTCTTGTAACTTAAGGCATGAACGCATATGATTCCAGATGATCAGGTGGTGATCAGTATACTGGTGGTGCTGAACGCTGAATGCTTTATCTAGGCTCCTTTATCTTTACGCACTTTGCAGCCTGTCACAGTAAAACATTCGTTCCCATTTATTGAATTAAATAAACGTAATGTGGCAAGAATAAGACAGTTTGACAGATATAACATTTTTGCACCCATTAAGAAATGAGGAGTGCCTCAAGCACAGTATTGTACTGTAGACAGATTAGAAGTATTGTGATATTTGTCTTCAGGCACAGTGGCGGTTCTAGACATAAAATTGCCAGGGGGGCTGAGGTGGGGCCAGTGTGTTTTTAGGGGGGGCACATATAATAGCAAAACAGGTCAATATTTTATTTCATATATTTTATTTTATACTATCTTTTTAAACATCTTACTGCTGGTTGCGCTGCTGGTCTTCAGGTTACAGATAACAGTGCATGTGTGTAGCGTTACTTCCGTTCTTGGCAGTTCAGTGCAGGGGCCATAACAGGGGCCAGGAGCAATTCTACAGGAGCCCTAGTCCACGCTGGCGTCTAGAACCGCATGTGTTCAGGTACCATCTACTATTTTGCCACATCCCTACTTGTCAACATTATCTAGCATATACATACTTCATGTTTTACAACTTAACAACTGATGTGAGTTGCAATCTTTATCTAATTATCAGAAAGAAGAGAACTAAATATAGGGCTTTATTTGCATAAAAGATCCTGGATCTCCAATGAGTGAAGTCCAAGCTTTTGGCTATGGAAATCAGGCATCATTAGGATTCTGTGTGCAGCTCTATTGACCCCACTCCACAGGATCCATTCTTACAAGCCTAAAAGCATCAATCTGGCAATTTCCAGTGTGAATCAGGGCCTAATCAATGCTGGTCATTTGTAGTTGCTCAACCTCACAGAGTGATAAAAGAGCTAGGAGCGCATTAAAGCCCTCTAAAGAAGAAATATAGATCAGAGACTTGCTGAGGGCCTCATTTCCCTACCAAGCCGGGCGGGTTTATTACACTGACTGACGGGGCATGACGGCCTGTCTACCAGCAAAGTCAACACAACAAGCTCAACCGCACGCTGTGGGGAGGGAAATTAGAGGAAAGTTACATCTGTAAAATAAGCAAAAATTAACATGAACATAAACAAGCATGCTCCGAGATACAGTAAAGTTCAGAGAACAGCAGGACGCAATAATAATATTTTCTGAGCGCTCAGTCTGGCCATGGTCAGTCATCTCCTGCTCAAGCGCAGTGGGACATGTGTATCCAGTGTGCAAGATTGAGGACGTGCCTGTTATGCTGGGTTCTGAGGAATTTGGCGCCCTTTCACAAAAATGTTGTATGGACCTAATTTAATTATGCTACAAATACAGCATTTTGAACTATTTGTGAACAATTCAGCAAGAAATAGCAAACTTCTTAGCAACATAACTACAGACAGTACTAATTATGATAGACTGAGATTAGCTAGAAAAACTGTTATAAATAATTGGTTTTTGAAGCAACTTAAATACATGCAAATAAATAATGCAAGTTTATATCAACAAGTTTATGTGGGTTTTGTGGCGTTTTTCCATGCTGATTTCAAGTCTGTGTTTAGTTTTTCCTGCATGTACAGTGTTTGTGATGAAGCTAGTTGTATATTGCATGATATAATAATCATATGCTAAGCCTTTTGAAGAAACAGTGGACTTCACACTGAAAATCTTGAAACAGGTACTCGATTGGTGCCTGTGGTTGAATAAAAACCACTATTGCAAATCTAATATTACTCATAATTTAAGTTGATGTGACTGAAAAAACTGACAGCAGATCTGAAATCAGCATGAAAAACTGGTTTAGAAAAGTGTGTTGTGGCCTCTTATGATTATACATTTTTGTTGTTGATAATGAGTGAATAGAGGTAGTGTAAAACATATTTTACCAAAAAATCAGCCAATAACAGTAGGATTAAACTGAAATATTTAATGTTACATGACACATGTAGTATAATTGTTATGTATCTATGAAGACCCTCCTTCCCACCCTCCAAAAATTGGTTTTAAATGAGGGTAAACTTACTCTGTTTGGTATTAGTACCACCACCCTGAGGGGTCTGTGCTATAGTCTGACTGGATCTCACTGCGATTGCTTCCATTCATTCATGTTCCGAGCCTATCCTGGGGCCAACGGGCACAAGGCCGGGAGCCCAGCCTGCCGCAGGATGCACACACTATTCGCTCACACACTCTCACCTACTGTCAATTTAGAATTCACCTCACTTGCATGTCTTTGGACTGTGGGAGAAACCGGAGACCCTGGAGAACACCCACACCATCACAAGGAGAACATGCAAACCCCACACACACAAGTTCAGGATCTGGATCCAAACCCCCAACCCTAAAGGTGTCCGGCAACAGTGCTACCCACTGCGCCACCATGGGGCCTGAATGCTTTCAACTGGTTCTATACTGTACATATATATTCAATCAAATAAAGTAGAGCCAGCCTTTACAGTCCTACCTTAACATAAAATCTGACCTCCTTGGTTCATTTCCTTGAATCTACTTGCTTTATTGTCCTTTTAAATTATTTAAGTGCCTTATATTTCAAGCCCACTGTTTAAGATGAATAGGTTTTATCAGCAGCATTAACAATGTACTGCTGAATGTCTAAATGAACGATTAGACTGATACTACTATTCCAGCTACACTATTAGGGCACATTGCTATGTAGACTACATGTGGAAACTCAGTGCATGCAGTTTGACTTCACACAGAATCCTTAATCCATACTCCAGCATTGTTCTGCTTGCTGCAATCTACCAAACACCAAAGTCAGATTAAAGTGAACTGGCTATTAAAACACACTGGCCAGACAGAACTGTGCAACACACATGAAAGCGAGTCAGAGTACGATTCTTTCAAGTCTACCTCTTTAGAAGAGCATATTATAATCAAATGTTCTGTTATATGTCACCTTAGCAAAGCTTGTTTGAGAACCTTACGAGCTAATGAGGGTTTTAATAATTAACCAAAAGAACTGAGCTGCTTAACGTATCTTGAACACCACAGGCTCACTCTGAGCTTAAATTCCTGGCAACACTAGAAGAAAAACGTGATTTTGTTCCGTTTTTAATGGCTGGTGAGCCACCAGTAGGAAAGTGCTTTCCAACTGCAGAATCTTTGTGCTAGTTCCTGTTTGTCAGCTTATAACATACCAAAACATTTGAATGCAGTATTTTATCAAAGCAATTTCTCAGCGCCTATTGACAGTTATGGTGTGAACCAATTCAAAAGGTTTAATACGATTTTCAAATGTAAATGAATCATAAATGACACACTATGTAGACAAGAGAATTGGGACGGAGCTCTTAATTATCTTAATTATGTGGCCCCTTACTTCCAGTGAACAGCAATCTTAATACTTTAGCATACCCAGATATTTTGGACACTGCCACGCTTCCAACTTTGTTGGAAGAACTTTTTCTATTCCAGCATGACTGTGCCCCAGTGCACAATACAAGGTCCATAAAGACATGGTTGGATGAGTTCAGTGTGGAAGAACTTGACTGACCCACACAGAGCCCTGACCTCAACCCCATCCAACACCTTTGGGATGAACTGGAACGGAGATTGCAAGCCAGGTTTTCTCGTCCAACATCCGTGTCTGATCTCATAAACGCTCTACAGAATGAAGCACTATAAAAACAAAAACTTGTAGAAAGCCTTCCAAATAAAGTGGAAGCTGTTATAGATGGAAAGAGAATGTATGTGTGTGTGTGTGTGTGTGTGTGTGAGGGGCTCCTTATTAAAGGCTATGTATTTAAATGCAGTGTCATTAAAGTCCCTCTTGGTGTAATGGTCATGCATCACAATATCTTTGTCCATATAGTATGTAAATATAAAACTCATGTCATCCAAGGAGTTAATAATACTGATTATCTCATTACAGTCGTACCTGTCAAAAGATGGGCTGTATTAGACAACATTACGAACAGTCAGTTATTGAAGGTAGCAAAAATGGGAAAGCATCAGAACTGGACCACTGATCTATGGAAGAAGGTGGCCTGGTCAGATGACTCAGGATTGTCTTACACTATGTGAATGGCCAGGTGAGATGGAACCAGAATGCATGACTGAAATAAAGCAAGTGCGAGTGGAGGCAGTGTGATGCTCTGGGCCACATTCTGCTAAAAAAAAAACTTGGCTATTCGTGTGGATGTTACATTGACATGTACCAACTACAACTACCTAAACAGACAAGCTGCAGGGGTAATAGGGGTACTACATGACAATGGTAATGGCAGAGACCTCTTTCAGCAGAATAATGCACTATATCCCAATTCAAAAATTGTCCAGGCGCAGTTTGAGGAATATGACAAAAAAAATATACAGTCAGATCTTGTACAGACCTTGCCTCAATGGGTCAAAGCTGTTGTGGTGGCATGAGGGGGACCTACACAATACTAGGCAGATGGTTTGTTACAGATAAACAGTGTGCTAACATATACAAGTTCATTATTTCACTTTTTTATCAGCTGATTTCTAGATTGACACAACAAAAACATGCATAATAATGCAGTTATGTATAAATCCCCTTTTTAAGGTTTTGTACATCAGTGGTTCTCAAGTTTATAAAAGATTCTAAATGCTATAAATGCATAATGTGTCATGCAAGTGAGCTACAGTCACACACCATGCTAAGTTAATTATGTAGTACTCTTTTTCTATTAGAATCAATGTTCAGTTATACACCATCTGTCTGTTTTTGATAAAGGCACATCTGTGACCAACTAAACTTCAGCTAAAAACACAGACATGGTGAATCTAGTGGTAGCATCTGTAGAAAGGGACAAAAAAAGAACCATTCAAGTCTGTTTATTAACAATCATATGAAACTAAGCAGTCAGACTGTGCTACATGAAACTAGATAGTAATGCTTTTATTTTCTCTGAGGTGTGGAATGCGGGTCCACACAAATACTGCTTGTTTTTGCATACATATAAATAAGGCTAGTAAAAAAGGCAGTGTATGTCTGACTACACTGCTGGGCAGGGCATTTCGCTTTGTTATGATAAGTAAATGTTTAACACATAGCTAAACATCAGATGCAACTATTAGATACACAAGCAAAATGTTACCACAATTGAAAGGGATCATCTAATTAATGCAGTGGTAATCTTGATGATACAAGCAATGCATCTGGTGCTACTGCTGTCTTTACAGATTCCAAAAATTCCATTTTCTTTACTTAGATCGCTCTTAGTATTTACTGCCTGAAGTGATACTTGAATGCTTTTGTCTCCACTCAGGGTCTTGTAATTATAGTAATTCTGAGGTGACTTGAACACAACATTTTTCCTCTTCTTTGTATCTCTCACTTACTCTTGCTCAAGGGACAATTTTAGGCTTAGAGGAGATGTTCTTGATTATAGTTTAAAGGCTGTGTTTTTAATCTGAGGATGCAATATGTCAATTTGTCATGAGGCTAGAAGCTCAACAATCAGCCATAACATCAAAACCTCTCCATAGATGCTCAGTTACATTGAGATGTTGGGAATCTGGAGACCAAGTCAGCACCTTGAATTTTTTCTCTTATTGCTCAAAGCATTTTTGATTATTTTTTAAAATGTGGCATGGCGCATTATCCTGCTGAAGAAGGCCACTGATCTTAAGGAATGCCACTGGCATGATGGGGTGTACATGTTCTGCAACAATGTTTAGGTGGGTGGTACATGGTCTACAGCAGGGTGGTCAAGCTCCGGTCCTGGAGTGCCGGTGTTTCTGATCAGGGAAATCACCAAAGCGTGCTGGAACGCGGCCCTCCAGGACTGGAGTTTGACACCCTTAGTCTACAGCATCACACTGCCTCGAATGATTTCCCAGTCATTTTTCAGCAATTTGTGCATTGTGGGACTGGACCTGATGGACTAGCCTCGATCCCCACAGGCATCAGTGAGCCTTTGGCATCCATGACCCTGTCATTATCCTTTCTTGCCTTTCTTGTACCAATTTTGGTAGAAATTACCACTGCATACCAGGATCACTTACAAAACCTTCCATTTTGGAAAAGCTCTGACCCAGTCGTCTAGCCCTCATGATTTTGTACTCATCAAAGTCACTCAAAAGTGAAGTGACCATTTGTCATACGTGAACACACCACAGCACACAGTGTGAACAGCACGAAATTCAACCTCTGCATTTAACC
>JBBPDC010000001.1:44948401-44958627 GCA_037974485.1 Hemigrammopetersius urotaenia
TGACATAGAATTGCGATTAATCGCGATTAATTTTTTTCCAGATTTGCTATTAACTAGTTAATTTTAATTAATCGCTTTTATCAGGGCTCTCAAGTCTCACGCAATGAGCGTGAGACTCACGCATCTGACTGTCTTCACACGCTCACACGCCAGATTTCTCACGCAGAATCTAGGCTGCCCATTGAACACCGCCATCAACGTTGGGTGCTTCTCTGTTATCCTGTTGCCTCGCAACAGGATAACAGAGTCTTGGGAGCAGTGTGTGGGGAATGGGACCTTGCTCGAGGGAACCTTAGTGGTGCCATTGGCAGTCCTGGTATTTGAACCCATGACCAATTACAATTAAATAAAAGCATTGTAGAATTACTTCATCTAGTGAAAGAAAGCTAGAAGACAATAAAAGCACGATACAATGAAACTACTGTGGGACAAAGGACACATTGTGCTCTCTCTCTTTCTCACTCTCTACAATATCTATGTCCATGTATAAGCTATAAAGGCTTCATTTAAATGGTTGTCATGTGCCTGCCAGCGTTAGTGTTTTTCTCTTGTTTTATTATGGGAGATAAAAATAAGAATATAAAAGATAGATAAGATTAAATAAATCACTTTTTAAAGAGATTTGTACAGAAAAAATATGATTATAGTATAGAGTTCGAGCACTGACCTCACTGTGTGGATGATTAAAAGAGACGTTTTTAGCATAATGTAAAAGGTGCACTTTATGTGAAACCTTGTAGCTCCACTTTGTCGGTGTACAGTTACAGAATGTAGCCCATCTGTTAATGCACAGTTTGTGTTAGTCATCCTCTAGGCCTTCATCACCCTTGGCTCTTGGCTGGATATTTTTGGCAAGTGGACCGCTCTCAGTGTAGCAGTATAACTGATATGTGTAAAGACCCAAGTGACACTGCTATGAATTGTACAAGAACTGCACACACTACCATGACACTAACATTACTGCTGTGAGAATGGCCCACGACCCAAATAATATCTGATCAAAGGCAGTGCTCTTATCAGAAACCTATCAATGATGGATGTGTTAAAGAGGCTAATAAACTGTCTGTCAAGCAATGGGCCACAGTCTATTACTATACACAGGTGGAGAAGACCTGTGAGATATAAAGTGGACTGTAAGTGTGTAATCCATGACCATTACCTTCACCTAGCAATCCAGAACCCCTAACTTAGTAAATACAAGATATTGAACTAGCCCTTATGGGTTCTGTTTTTCTTCCTCTTTTCTGCCATTCGTCCTGTGCATTGATCTTGTAAGTGAAGAATATGTTCTATTCTTGCATTTGCTACAAAGGAAAGGTGTTTGTATAGGTGGGCAGGACATTGCATCCCAGACTGCAGTTACTATCTTCCTTGCTTATGCAGACGCTGATATGAATATGAGTCAGAGGTGAGGCCTTTGAAGAGGAGATCTGAATTCATTTTGTCTGCATACGAAGCAGGAGAAAAACGCAGCACCCTTGTATTTCCTGTCACCCACTCCTTTTCTTTCCCTCTACTCTGAGGAAGTTCATTCTTCTTTTCTTTGTCATGTTAGAGTTTGCGTCCCCTTCCCCTCTCGACCTTCGGATGCACAAAAGCTTCTCTCCTTTCTCATCTTCCTCACGCCTCCTACAAGTCCTGAAGACTCGTCTGGTTGACACTAAATGTGAGAACAGTGAAAACATCAATTTCTAATCAAAGAAAAGCACAAAGAGACAGTTATTGATCAACCATAGGTCAAAATCGCATCATTTCTCAGTTTTTTTTCCCATTCGATTTGATTGAAATATTCACTTGTGTGTGTGTTTGTGTGTATAATGTGCATGGTGTGTGCTTATGTATGTGTGTGGTAGTGCGGGTGTATAATGTGTGTGTTTGGTTGGTATAGTGTGCATGGTGTGTACTTTTATGTGTGTTGGTGGGGGTGGGGTAGGGGGCGGGTGTATGTGTGATTGGCCATAGGTCAAAATCACAATTTGTCAGTCTTTGAAGATTCTCTTCAAATTTGCGAAGTGTTTGTGTATACACTGTGTGTGTGTATGTATGTGTTGGTGGTTGGGGTGGTGGATGTGTGTGGGTGTGTGTGCACGTATGATGTGTGTGTGTGTGTGTGTGATTACAGGTGTGTGTGTGTGGTGTGAATGTGTCTGTCTGTCTGAATATGACAGATATGTTGTCATGTCTATCAATTTCTGTATAAATTATTTATGACACAGGCCTGTGCATACGCATTCATCATCTTACATGCTGTTAGTGGTTCAGGTCTGATGAAATGCTGGTGAATGAGAACATATACATGTGTCTTCAGTGGAGGATGGACGCAATTAGCAGTGGGCTCGCTGCCGAGAGAGGTGCACAGTCGCGTTGCATTAATCAGAATTTCTCATGAACGCATATGAAAGAGAGCCATCTGGTGGGGGCCTAAAGCCGCAGTCTGATTTAAGACATCACGCTTACTTGCCATTATGCACTCTCAAGGTAAATGTCAAGAGGTCTCGGGGCGGGAAGTGGACTTGAGTAATAACAATCCCCTGTCCTGGAGCATGGTGAATTGGACTGGCTGTAATGCTTTATGTGGGCTACCTTAATTTACCTCAGGCTTGTGATGAAACTGTGCAAAGAGGGATAGCCATTGTTTAATAATGGATCCTCATCCATCTTCGGGCCCATCTGAGAATGAGATCATTCCCACGCTAAGAAGAAGACTATCAGTTGCTCTTTGCTCGAGCAGAGGAGTAGCATTATGTGGATGCTAACCATTTGGAGTTGAACTGTATTTCTGATTTCGCTGATATAACTTGTAGCAATAAATTGAAGGGACTATATCGCTACATCTTGTTTTGTTCCAGAAATTGCTGCTATATCCAGGCCACAGGGCCCCCTAAATTACACTCTAATACCTGGTTACTATGATAACCTGTAGATTGTCATCCCCAAGGAAACTTTAATCTTCATATTACAATTTCTTTTGTATAATTTAGCCGGCTTTGGGATATCTGGTGAAGCTTGATTTGTTCATATGACTGTGATAGGTTTTTTGGATGCTGCTTCTTTAAGCAAATGCAAGTGTGATGAGCTGCAAAATAAGACCCAAATGCATGGTAATTATCTCACCGACAGGAGGAAACAATAAGATTTCAGATGATTTGCTTCCTCAATTTTGTGATTCAAGGTGGTTTTGTTTCTGCACTCAAGAGCATTCCCGCATCTCAACCATTCAGAGAGCTAAACAGGTAGCACAATAAAGATACTGAGGTCAATAGGTGGTTGCCCACAGCCTGTTCATTGAATTTTAATTATGTTTGTTTTTAAAGTTTATTCGAATCTACCTTGCTTGGGGATCAATGTTACCTTAAAAAAAGATTGTCTGACACCTCTTTCAGCAATATACCTAGATGCTTATGCGCAAAGCACTTGGCTATAAATAAATAAGCAAGTATTGTTGCCAAAGTTTTAGAGATTAGACGTTACGCAACCATTTTAATTCCCCAAAGCCTGGAAGCCTTAGTCTTTAATGTTTCATGTTTATTTGAGTGCCAGACTGGATGGCTGCTGCTATCCACTCTGCACTTGTGCAGCGTGGCAGGAGCTGGTGGCACTTGATGGGGTGTGTGCCTCTACAGCAGCTCTGACCTTTAGGCCACGGATTCAGCCGTTTCCCTCACTTTGTGGAAAAGGTCACAGAGACTTTGATGTGAACTAATATATTAGGTCATTAAAAATTAAATAGGATCTGAAACCTGCTCCTCATGCGCAGAGCATATGGCCTCAGAATTCTTCAAGAGGCACAACATTAGACTTCAACGACTTACTGACGTAAACAAAACAAGCAATTCCTACCCAAAGCACATTAGAAAAAAAATAAAAGTACACAGTGTTCCTTGCAGTAAGCCACCTAGGAGCCTTTACATTAATAAAGAATATTTATGTAAAGCTTCTCAAAAACCTTTACTCAGTGCCACAGAAGAGCCACCTTTGTTTCCCTTTAAACAATGGATTGTTTCTTTATGGACCATTTTTGTAAATTACACCTTAAAGCCACTTTGTATATTTTAAAATAATGAAAAACAGTGATTTGCATTAACAAATGATGTCAGTTAAAATTCTAAATGTTGTGGTCAGTCCAGTATATGCAATGCCCTCTGTGGCTCAACTAAGTTACAGGTGTGCATGTGGCTCAGTACCAGAGTCACAATATGCAAAGCAGTGAACCAATGTTCCTACCGTCTGATCACAATGCCTGCCTCACGCCGTGCTGAACAAAAATGAGTAATAGAAGCCAGAACGCAGTCTTAAGTTAACCTATTTTCACACTCTTTAGAGCAGAAATGACCTCCACTGCCCTCCATAACAATGTTCAGTTCATATAATCACACTCATTCCATCCATTTTCACACGTTTTTCTGTACGTGTGTGTATGTGTGTTAAAGCACTCACCATTTCCCTTCCTACGCGGCCTGTTATATGATTATATGAAGGTTCTTTAAGCCTTTTAAAAAGTTATACTCACAAATCTCTGTCAAAAAGTTGAAGTCGCTCTTCTGTGACATTGCTCACCGAACCTTTGCGGCACCCTTTTACAAAAGCGTATGTGGTCTGCACAAGTGCTGGAAAGGCATCATAATTCTCACACAAAAGACAAGCACTGTGCACAAGAAATTCATTACTTTGTCCTTGTTTTCCAAAAACAGAATTTATGGTACATAGTGTAATTATCTGTTGTATAGTCTTCTCTCTTTTGTTCAATTTATCATTGCTGTCATTTCAAACCTGGTACCACCAATTTGTACAGCATTTTAAAAGGCCATTTTAAAAATGAGTAGCACAAAAGAAATGGTCTAAAATTGCATGCAATAAAATACTTCTATAGTAATGTGCCACCACAGCTCCCCCACCTAGGTACCATTCTCAGTCTCTTTGGTCTCATCTCCTCTGTTAACCCCAGCTGTACTGTCGTCTTATTATCTCCAATATGTTGTTAAAAACCCCATCCTATCATTATTGCAGCTTTCATATCCCATGAGTTCTTTTTGTATATTTATGATCTGGATGTGCCACAAAGACCTCTCTTCTATAGTAGGGTACTGCTCAGAGAATCAATTATTTCTTGGGTCTTTTATCGTTAAAATTGTTCCAGAGTTCTGGAAAAAATAGCTGTTTCACACTTTGGTCAATTTGACCGTGAATAAAACACGATTGTAGAGTGTGATGAACTGGAAAGCAGATTAACAGCTGACAGGTTAACAGGCTCCTCCAGAGACAGGCTTTGAGGCTGAACCTTTACAGAAAGAGTGAACTGTAAAACTGCAACATTTAAAGTGAAATATCTTGTCTGAATATTTGTTACAAGCTTCAAATTACTATGTTTTAGATGTTGTGGGTATTAAAGGCTTTTGTTTTGCAATAGTTATGTTAGTGGTGCTAACATTAAAAAGCTTATAGCAAAAAAAAAAGCATTATAATGTGAGTTAGATGAGTAATTAATGAAATACCTGGAATACCTCATCACAGCATCATAGGTGTGCTAGAACAGTCCCTGCCATTGATTTACATTGGTATGCTATCTTGGCATTGCATGTATTTGAGTCATCAGTGTCTCAGTGTTATTGGTACCAGGGACCAAGACAGTGCCTAACTATGTATTGTCTTTGTATGGATTTACTGTGTATTGAACGTGTATTGAACAAGACATGGCCTTTGTGTTTAGCCCCAGCCCCAGTTCTCTGTCAGTATTTGTTGGTTTGCATTAACTACAGATGGCTCTCTAAGCCTTAGTCTAGTACCAACCTTTTGTTTGGAACCTATGTCTCTAGTTTAAACTACTCTTTTGTGTAATTTATGTACCTGCCTGCATTCTACATATGTCTTACATATTTCCCCTTTCAGGGTTCATAGATTCAAGAAATACAAGTCTTCCACTTCATAGTTTTCCATTTCTATTTCTATTTTTCCGTTTCTATTTATATTTTTTGAAGCTGTGAATTCTGTGCCCTGCAGAGATTCTTTCATTTTTGTTTAAGGTATATCAGTCAAGGACTGAAAAAGCCCAAACTAATAAAACAATGCATTCCATCAAAGTGCTGTTTTATCAGGAGTGAGCACAATTTAAAAGGTAAAACCTAACATAACCTAACATGGTTAACTGCATAGAACCGTATTCTTTTACCAGCACACCTCAATGACTGGCATAATTTGATTCATTCTTCTTTTACTTCTGTTTCTTATTTTTTGGTCAGTTCTTTTGCAATATTTGGGTTATACTCAAAGGTATGTTGTGAAGCATATTAGCTGCCTTTCAAACAGATTTTTTGAATGATAATTGCTGGGCTTTTCAGTGAAAGTGTGCAAAAATGTTCTTGATGCTTACAAGAGTAAAAAAAAAAAGTAAGCTTTCAAACATGAAAGAAAATACACAATAACCTGTACAAATCTATTATTATTCATATTGTTGTTGTTGTTATTATTGCATTTCTTTAAAATACAACTGACATCTGTATTCTGAAGACCACCACATATATGTTTATGTCTTGAATTGCATATTATCCATTTGTGGGTGACATATTCAAAATATTTTTCAGTTGCAGAAGTTCGCATCGCTCTGTACACCACATCACATCACATGGACAAGCTCACCAGGTTTACATCAGTCTAAAAACTCACTAACTAATAAAGGTAGTGCAGACTAATGGGAATACAATGTGGGGGATTGCACAGCAGCAACTCTCTTTAGCTGTTTGTATCCAAGGGGTGGTAATAATTGATTACTTTGTCTATGTGTAATGATTTCCTCATTTATTACAGCAGAAACACATCGAAATGAGCAGTTTGGGTTTCGGATGAGGATAGCTCCTTGTCGAACATTAATTTGCTTCCACTTGGATGCTCTCAAGAATAATCTGTCCCAGCGTAAACAATGAAATGTGTGTCGGCATAAAGCAGGAAAGTAGTTAATATTGCCTGGAATATCAGGCTGAAATTGAGCTATGCTGGACTATATGGGGTGTGCCAGTTGATTAACTGTTCTCCATAACTGAATGGATTCACAAGAGCATTTCAGCAGATTGTGCCAAGGCATGAAGGAGCTGGCGTGCAAGTTGATGCAATGCAAACACTGACCAGAAATCACTCTTTTGTTTCATTTCATTCCACAGATTTTGTTTGTTTGCAATGTTCTGAGATCTTATATGATGGCTCTTGGTTTCTGCACACGGATGTGATTGCAACAATGCCAAAAATCGAAGTAGTCTAAACTTCTTATACATCCTTGTACTCGAGGATGTCATCAAGTAGGCCTACTAGGATTGTTCTTTCATTATTAAAATGCATTATATATGCATATATGCAGCCTAGCAAAACTTAATGGTGAAAAATTAAATATCAGATACTAAACTGCTGAGTAATTTATACTGCAACTCCCTAGTTAGACTATACAGTTGTCTCCTTTTAGCTGAAGGGCTTCATGTTGAGCACATCTAAAAGTAATTTTAAGGATCAGGTAGGGTTGCATAGGGTTGGTCTGTAAGTCTGTAAGTAGGTTGCTCCAGGAGCAGGGTCGGTGAACTTAGTACAGCCAACACATAGCAGCATATTTATCCTAAATTCAAGCTTGTTAGGCTTCATTCTTCTCCTTATGGACCCTTTAGGTCTAAAATAAAATGGAGGCCTCAAAGTCAGAGGTGAACAACACCAAAGCAGTCCAGGGTCTTAAACTATACAACACAATGAACCCTAAAAAAGAAAATTAGAAGCTAAATGTGGATTGTTAAAGAAGTACTGAGTAAAACAATTCCTTGTTCATTAATATACCTCAAAAAATAAACATTTCATTAGTAAATATTTAAGTACAGACCACCTGTGGACAATAAATGCTCAAAAGGTAAAGTATGACCTGCCCTTAACTACAGAAAACCTGTGCTCTTACAGCAGAGTTAATACAGGTAAAGAGAAGCTTCTGTCATTGAGAATAATGTTTTCTTACTGCACTCCATGCAATTTTAATAGCAGCAGCGCTCTTCTTTGTTTCTGTCCAAATGAAACAGATGGTCTTTCATGCTGAAAATAAGACGATTTTTGATGGTCCACACAACCCAATTAAGCGCTTGATTAAAACTAGGACAGACAATAGAGAAGAAGTGTTTTGAGTAAAGAAGAAGCCTGGCACAGTGTTCAGTGTTACTCTTGTGTTGCGTGCTCTAATGAGAATGCCCGCTTTGCATACCCATGAGCTCTAATTGGCCCAGAGATTGAATTAAACACCTGTTGGTCACGGTGAGGTCATGGCCATCAGGAGACTAGTCTACTGGACACTCACTCAAACAGACATACTTTCCACAGGGGGTCTCACCTGGGCCTGAACTTCCGCCCTCTTCAATATGACAGCTGTAATGAAGGCACATTTACTATATGTATTCACATCATAGGTTTGGAATCACCAACGCTAGAGTAGGATATTTAAAACACACACATTGAAACATAGACAAGAAACTGTGTTATTGTCTTAATGTATTAAGACAATAACATGTGTCAAGGGGATATAAACCATTGCACTTTTCTTGTGATCTGCTCTATAATTAAATATATATTTAAATAAATTAACCCTACCTTAATGATACATTGACTAATATTTTGTACTTATTTAAATTTGCAATCTGTATTGTTATCTATATCTCTGTCCATCTTGGTGAATGGATCAGAAAGGATTAGAAAATATTAATTGACAAAAGGGTATATAGGTGATTAAATATAGGTGATTAAAATGACTAAATGAATAAATAGATATCCTCACACATCCAGAAATTAAGTATGTTCTGCAATGTCATTTTGTCTTTTTTAAGGATATTTTTATAAAGGCACTGGTCCTGGGATTAAACAGTTACAACATTTATGAGATTTCTATATTTATTCATAAAAATTACCTCAAATTTGCCTGTGTACATCTTTTATTTATTAATTATAAATATTTTAGCACTAAACATGTTAGGAATGGGGAAAAAACACCCTGGCTCAAATATTTATTTGGATGTTTGCCAAAGACCCATGAGGTCTTTTTATCTTGCAGTGATGGACTCAAGACTGTTAGAATATTTAGTTTGAGTGACATTTTGTCATACCTTTTACACAATGGATCTGAAGATTAAAGCTGTGAGGAGCCCTCAGGATATTGTCGGGACCTTTCACAATTTTCAGAAGTCAGTTTTTAATTTACAATGGCCAAAAAATGTTTACATGAATTGCTGCGGCCATACCCCTAGAATTTCATAAGACCACTAGCAGAATAACGATCATATGTTTTTCCTCATTCGTCTGAGGTTTGATATCAGTAGATTGAAATGCTTTTTTGAAGGCCATCACTAGAGCAAAGTGTAATATTTGTCATTAACTCTTGTTCCTATTATTAAAAGATATTTAGGTGCACAGGTACAGAAGATGTACCTTGAGCCTTTACAGTTTTGTGCAGTTTAAACTACTCACATATGATGTTTTTTAATTGAGATAAGCTCCATGATGCCCTTTTTAATAAAGATACAATGAAGACCTTCTGATGAGAATAGGCATAAAATTAATTCAGGGCATTTTCTGTAGCTTTTAGACCTTGTCTTGCAAGTGAACCCCAAACAGGCAGTCCATGCCAGAGTACTGAAAGCAGCCCTGTGTATCCTCAGCTTTGAAGCATTGTCCACCACATGGGGTATGTAGAGCAGGGTGGAAATGAAAGCTTTTCTGGTTCTCTGAATTTGGCCTCAAAAATACTAATGGCCCATATTACTACTACACGTCAGCCTACCTAGTTTAAAATCAGGTTAATCACTAAATGCTGACACATCGGGATGTTGCATGAAAATTAGGCAGTAGACACAATGTGCACAAGGCAATCTATATATTCTTAGTTTTTATTTCACTTCTATTTGCCACAAGAGCAAGAAAAGAACGAGAAAATATTAAGCCAGTTTTTACATTCTAAGTTGATGGTTTTATCCATTTTATACATTTTTCATGCACTCCATTTTTATAATACTCCTAGTGTATGCATTGTAGATCATAATTTCACCCCAACTGTTCTCTCTGCTCCCACTTTAAAATGCCTTAGAAGCATCCAGACAAGAATAAGCATGTTCTGAGACTGTTTTCCCCCACACCATAAGACTGACACACTCTCTCTCTCTCTCTCTCCCTCTCTCTCTCTCTCTCTTTCTCTCTCTCTCTCTCTTTCTCTTTCTCTCTCTCTC
>JBBPDC010000001.1:44971192-44984159 GCA_037974485.1 Hemigrammopetersius urotaenia
TCTCTCTCTCTCTCTCTCTCTCTCTCTCTCTCTCTCTCTCTCTCTCTCTCTCTCTCTCTCTCTCTCTCTCTCAGTCTTTCAGGCTGCAAATTAGCAGATACATTAATTTCAATGCTGCTTTCAAACATATGAAGCAAAAGACCACAGACTTGACATTATAGCACTAGAACTGGTACTTCTGTCTTAAGTTGAACCAGATAATTGTAATGGTGGCTGAATTGAATTAGCAAATGTCTGCCCCAGTATGAATGACTGCCCCAAAGCTTTCACTCTGACATTGATCCACCATAAAGCCTAAATGTGAATATGTCTTTGCTTGCTGCTTTGTTAGTAATGTTTCGTAAAAGTGCTTGATTAATTTGAGTGTTTTCTAATGTCACTAAGTTTACAATATGTGCATAAAACCCTTTCATATTTGATATTTGGCATTGCTAAGTCAAATTTAAAAGATTAAAATGCTGTGATATTTGTGTGAGGTTTTCAATGAAATAGGAAAAATTCATAGATATAATAATGGCTTTGGCACTGCTAAGTCACATTTAAAAGACTAATATCCTGCAGTTTTGATAGAAAGTCTTCCTAAACTCAGAAATGCCTCTTCACAAAAGCTGTGGCCATGTATAATACTTATATTCTGCTAGAGACAACAGTCATGCATTCAATGCATTGTGTGTGCAAACTGTCTCCCACTGTGCTGTGAAGACACCAAATGCTTGGGCATGTAATACATATATCACCTTGGTAGGCATGGCAAAGTTGCAGAACAGCTGACTGTAATGGATTGTGAATGTGTGGACAGTCTTACAATGGACGAAGGATGTGGGTTAATCTGAGCTGTGGGGCTGGCAGTCACCTGCCATTTACTCAGGCAAGACACAGCAAGCCCTGCTCGCTATTTGTTGCAAATCAATTTTAGTCTTCAGTGCAGAACCTCCTTTAGGACAGCCCCATGCTCAGCTGGCCTTACCGCCTGTCAGCAAGTGTACTTTACACCAACTGTCTTACATATTATACATCTGTACTGCTGGGCAAATGAGACATGCTGCGATAGCTTTGCTGGCGGCTGAAATGGATCCATCCTTGCTCTACCCATAACGTCTCTCCTCTAGCTACTGTTGTGAGGTTTGAAAAAAAAAACATACATTTAGACTGGACTGCACATCTATGCACTATTGAGTTTCTACTGTAAAATGCTTTGCTAGTGAGAGTTGTAGCTAAATTTTCTGTCATATTAACAAAGAAAAATGTTTTTGCATCGTGCAGTTTACAGGGGTCTAACGCAATACACCACACACACACAAAAATGTGAAATTCTTTCTCTGCATGTAACCCATTCACCAATTAGAGAGAGGAGGGGGGCACCCGAGGGACAGTATGTGGGTACTTTACCTTGCCCAAGGGTACCTCAGTGGTACCACAGGCAGTCCTGGGATTAAAACCCACAGCCTTCGTAATGCATGGGGCAACTCCCTAACCACTAGGCCACCAGCCACCAAATTCCCTTTTTTTAAGTACAGAATGGCAGCGGTGGGATTCAAACCCACACCCCAAAGAGACTGGAACACTTATGGTACCAACACACTGCTACACAAATAGACTATGCTGTAAAGTTTATACCTCACTGAGTTACTATGTTTGATGAAAAAAAGCATTTTAACAACAAATTATGTTATAAACAAATTATGTTACAAATTCTCTTGTGTCAGTAAGTATTGAATGGCTGAATAAATCCTTTGGCTAAAATATGCTTTTTTTTACATTTATTTCCCTTCTTGTTGGGACCAGCCTTTATCTGTAGCCTGCACACTGCATCAGTGTGTCTGACCTGCTGTGGTGCATTCAGAGTGTACTACACACATTGGGGAAAGCATTAACAGGATCTATGATTATGGTGTATTACAGTAAGCCTTGGTAGACGACGTTTACTGCTAAAGTGAATCCAGCAAGCAGCTAAATGAGCCTAAAGGGTCATGCACAGCTACTCCAGTGCTAAATGCCAGATTCAAGGCTGTGTGTCAAAACACCAATGAGCTTCTCTCCACTCCGCATGCTGTGTTATGATATATCAGAGGCTTGGAGTTATCAAGGTGGGGCTGGACCCACGTCTTGTTTATCGATTCTCCGGCTGTGGAATTAAGTGTCCCATAAATCTCCACTCCAGCGTGCTGCAGAATCAACAGAAGAGGGTGGGGATGTGGGGTGTGGGGGGGATTGGAGGGAGAAAGAACTGTGCGTGCCTTGGTATAACTCAGCCCAAAAGTCTTTCTCTGTGGTTAATGTGTATTCATTCTGTAATTATACGCGCGAGGGGCTGGAGATACCCAGGAGAGCTGAGAGGAAATGTGTCTTTGATAATATCAGGGTCGTGGGCAGCAACATTAAAGAAATACCATTTTCTCTCCTCTCCCAAATGATTTTTTTCAACTCTAGGTAAAAAGCAGTTGCTGATGATGATGATAACTGTTGTTTTGGAGTGTTTGCCTGTATAGCCTCTGGACAGTATACATCCAGATAGTTAATTATGCGTCCCTCGTTTAAATGATTTCATTGATTAGCTTTGGGCTGCCCTAGCTGCTTTAATGTTTGAACTCAAACAGTTTTGGATTAAATATCTATAACTGATTATTTCAGTCACTACTGTGCATTTCTCATAACATCTATCCAATAAGTTTGATGCAGTGATGTGCACACATACCCTGTCCAGCTATTAATTACATCACATTACAGAAAGCCATGCGAGGACATTGTCATGCTGTTGCAATGTTGCAATTTCACTCCACTGTAAATTTAACAGTAATTTTCAATAACATGCTTTTGTATGCTGTTGCGTTTTGCTGTAAATCTGAAAGCTGATAAAAGTGGAAAAAAAGGAAAATGAAAAGAGGAAAATGTATAAAACAATTTCAACAGAATGAAACTACAGTTTGATGCAAATTACAAGACATAATAAGCCTATGTTAAGATTAAATGCATTAGTCAGACCAGAAAAGACAGTAGCTATAAAGTGTTAGTACAACTTTGATTATTTATATAAGAGTTTGAGTGCACCAGTGGGTTGCTGTGGGCTGTGTAATAGTTATCTATGGATCTACATCCCCATGTCAGCATCATACGGGCTCACAGGGTTATGGGCTTTGATTGCATGTGCTCCAGTGCAATCAAAGTACTTAACGTCATTTTTACAACTTGTATTTTTGTCTATTCTCAATCCCTGTGATGTTTTGCAATAGTATAGGAGGAAATGAAGTTACACAAAGTAATAAGTGAGTATTACTTTGATTAATATCAAGTTTACATTTTAAAACAAAGGACCAAACGCAAGCACAAATGGATGTTAACAAGAAAAAAAATACAATATTACTGATTTTATAACTGATATGATAATAGAACAGATTTTAGTGTATCGCAAATGCATGGACATTGGGTGCCAAAACTTTCACCAAACATGTTGCATCACCTTTGGATTGTGCGGGGGCATCAGTGCCTTGCTGTAGGGCACAACAGTAGTGTCCCAACAGGGATCTGAATATGAAATGAACAGCCTCTGATTACCAGTCCACAGTACTCACCCTTGAGCGGTCTGCCATTCCTAAATCTGTTTAAAATTTCATGTGTGATTTTAGTTAAAGAGCAGTTATTTTTTTGCAATGTTGGGTACTGTCCTGCTTCCGATTTCCTGGTAAACATTCGACTGGTCGGCTAAGAGGGCAGAGTGAATCCATCTAGCAAAGATAAGGTCAGTGATACACAAAGCATTGTATAGCGTCCAGAAATAGCACAGGTTTAGTCTGACCAGAGGAGCGAAGAGCAGTAACACTGAGTTCCTCCTCACTCTCAGCCCAGCTCTATCTATTCAGCACAACATGCACCACGGCGCTGGCAGTTAATCTGCCCCTTCAAATCAATAGACCATAAAGAGCAGTTTAAATGAGCTCTCCCAAAACGTGACCTAAGAAGCGTTCTCGCAGACTCAGAGGACAATGTAAAGCACATATAAGCGAAATAAATAAACGTGTTGCAGTAATAAGTGCACGCTGCAATAATAACTGAGGGGATGTAGATTGACAAATGGATTGTGGTGCACATGAAAAATAAGCACCTATTTAATGCAATGCATTCAGAAATCAATGCTAATATAACGCTGGCAAAAGGAAAATTGTAAAAGCTACAAGAGTAAATGGTCACAATGAAAAAAATTAGATTTGTTCTTAGTTTGGATTTATCTGGGTCCAATTTTAGCGATTTTCTTTATTTCATTATTTATTCCATTTTCAAGCTCAGTCTGGCTGGCTCTGAGCTCAGTGCAGTTTTTTTAAAACCTGTTTCCAGGTGCTCTGGAGTTTTGCCCAGTATATTGACCGGTCCTCCCACACGTAATTAAAAGATATTCATCAGACAACAAAGGATAAGTGAATGGCAAATGTTAGAGGAACTGCTTTGGAATGCCTGTAAGACAGAGGAATTGTTTTTTTTGGTTCCCCTGGACTTCAGCTTAAACTGAGCTCATGATTGGTGTTTAAGGAGTTCATTCCTGTTTATATACTGTAAGTGGCCTGCAATAAAAATGTTATTTTACTCCTGCCAATTCTCACAGTGTGTATGATTTGCTTTCTGGGCTACATGACTTACACAATAGAAAAAAAAGAGCGAGCACAGGGCTTTGAGTGTACTTCAGCACTGCAGCTGCATCTGCGAACAGCATCTCTGGGATGAAAACGGAGTAGTCTTGAACAGGAGAGCCAAGAAAAGGGGTCAGGAGTCCACACACGGCGCTCATAATAAATTTGTTGTGTGTTTATTCATTCATCTCTATAACAATCATGTGTGTTTGTATGCATTTGTGAGGTGATGGATTTTGTTTTCATTCTAACTAAATGTGAAAAAACAGTCCAACTTGCTCCAGCAAACAAAATGCTCCTGGCTTTGTGATTATCATTTTTTGAAAGCATCTAATACTTAGGGCTAGGTTTAGGATAAGAAATATACATAGAAATTGTTTAATTTATAATGGTACTGTAGGTTAGAGGTAGCACAATACCAGAGTCCAGTATTAATACCACAACTTTGGATGACTGCTGACACTAATATAAGTCCAATACTGACTTTTTTACTCTCTTAAACAACTAAACTGTTAATATTGTATTTGTCTGGGTGCACTTTTAATTCAAATCATTCCATACTTTCCCAAAAGCATGCAATGTAAGTTATAAAATTCAGGTTTCTACACCCATATCATGCAAAATGTGTCCATTATGGATTGCTGCACACATGAGTGAATCACCAGTGGCTCTTTGTTAGACATATTATGCACTATTTGGGTGCAGGGCTGCTTATTTACCCTGCTTACATCAAAGAAAATGACAGCACATATCAAAGAAAATGCATGTGCATGAATTACAGTACAGTATATACAGGGGTAACATCTGTATTTTACATTCTAGCACTTTGGCAGACAGCAGTCTGTGTAAACTGTACAGCACAGATATGGGTTTTTTAAAGGTTATGTATTTGGATGAGCATATGTGGGGGCATATTTAGGGTTTTACCACATTACAAATTTGTGATTGTTCACAATTCGCAGGTGCTCTTGGAGCGTAACCCCTGCAAATTCTGGGGGTTTCTGTATGACAGCATATTAATGCTGTTGGAACGAACCCCATCCCTCCACTTTCTCTCTCTCTCTCTCTCACTCTCTCTCTATCATTTTTTTTAGGTCACATTGGTCTGTGTGTTCCTTTTAAACATTTAAATAGACAAACGAAGGATTGAGAAATTTTTAAACCAAATAAAGGTTACGACAATAAATTAGTATTCTAGCTCTACATTCAAATGTAGGCAAAATCGTGACACTGACTGTGCCAATGACTTTATACTAAAAGCCAAGATTTTGTAGTGTATTATCCCTTTCATTAAAGTGTATGTTCAGATGTTTTTTTTAAAGCAGCAGAGTAAACTTACAGAGCACTGAGTGTTGAAGAGGGTACCCTGCAAAAATCGCTTGTCCTCTGTTGCATCACTCACGACAGAGTTCCAAATGGCCTCTGGAGACATTATCAGTACAAGAAATTTGCATCAGGAGTTTCATGAAATGGTTTTCCATGGCTGAGCAGCTGCAGTCAAGCTCAGGATCACTATGCCCAATGCTAAGTGTCATCTGGTGCAAAATGACACAGTGGTAGATATTGAGTGTTAGGGCAGGACAAGGGTGGAGTGTGAGAAGACAACAGAAAGCACATGGTGAGTGTGTCAAAATCCAGACCCATGTGTTAAACAAACAAAGATGTAACAGAGAATTAGAAACCAGAACAGGGAGTCACAGGAAAGAGTGAGGCAAGATGGAGCAAAACTGTTTTGAGCATTAATTCCTGGCCATGACAGCACAGAACAAAGTTTGCAGAGAACAAGATACAAATAATGGTTAATCAAATATATTTTCAGTGCAGGTCACAGGAAATATACCCAGTTGTAGAACGTCATTCAATTATCTTTTTAAACCTATCAAAATGCTTAAATCATGTACACAAAACCTTTTCAGTTGCCAATAGGAAGCCCTGTTCACAGCCTTGTGTCCGCCCACCTCTCGGCAGATTACCAGTGTTCTGTGTAGCCTAATGCTAGTGGGGTTTTTTTCAGAATATATCTCCTCACAAAGATCGGGTTTAACATTTGTATTTTGGGTCAACATCATCGAAGTTGTTTGGAGTGAAGTGTGTCATTTTGTGTGATTGCTGTTTGGTATAATGTCATTGTAAAAATAATGTAAAATAGCTAAAGCTTAAACTCAGTGGACGTCTCTAATCTGCGCTCTGCGGCGCGCCAGCAAGACTGAATCAAGCTGGTCAGTGAGTTCTTTGTTGTTGAATACTGGGTGCATCTCTTTGGATGCTATGGATTGTTAAAGATATCAACAAAAAACTGACAAAAACTTTAAATGCTATTTTTCTTGGTTTTTCAGTTGGAAAATGGTGCTGTGCCACCATAATTCAAACGATTGTAACTTGACAACTGTTTAAGATACAGCTTTGACCAAGATATCATGATCAATGACCTCAATATTGAATTTTGGGTCACTGTGACTTATTTTGCCAGATCAGGTCACATATGTGAGTAAAGTGAATGAAATTAAGTTAGTTTTTTTTTTTTAAATATTGTGTAAACATGACATGACGCACTGTATCATAGTGTTTAAAATATGTTTAAAATTTTAAATATGTGCATATGTAATGTAATGTGAATTTATACATTATATTGCCAAATTTATTCATTCACCCATCGAAATAATTAACTTCAGGTGTTCCAATCACTTCCATGGCCACAGGTGTATAACTTCAAGCACCTATGCATACAGACGCTTCTACAAACATTTGTGAAAGAATGGGCCGCTCTCAGGAGCTCCGTGAATTCCAGCGTGGGACCGTGATGGGATGCCACCTGTACAGTCATGAAATTCCACAGTCAACTGTCAGTGGTATTACTGTATAACAAAGTGGAAGAGATTGGGAATGACAGCAACTAGTAAACTGAGCATGGTCAGCGGATGCTGAAGCGCATAGCACGCAGAGGTCGCCGACTTTCTGCAGAATCAATCGATACAGACCTCTAAACTACATGTGGCCTTCAGATTAGCTTGAGAAAAGTGTGAGAGCTTCATGGAATGGGTTTCCATAGCCGAGCAGCTGCATCCAAGCCATACATCACCAAGTGCAATGCAAAGCGCCGGATGCAGTGGTGTAAATCACACCACCATTGGACTCTGGAGCAGTGGAGGTGCGTTCTCTGGAGTGATGAATCACGCTTCTCCATCTGGCAATCTGTTGGATGAATCTAGGTTTGGTGGTTGCCAGGAGAAACGGTACTTGTCTGGCTGCATTGTGTCAAGTGTGAAGTTTGGTGGAGGGGGGATTATGGTATGGGGTTGTTTTTTAGGCCCCTTAGTTCCAGTGAATGGATCTCTGAATGCTTTAGCATACCAGGAGATTTTGGACAATTTCATGCTCCCAACTTTGTGGAAACAGTTTGTGGATGGTCCCTTCCTGTTTCAACAAGACTGTGCACGAGTGCACAAAGCAAGGTTCGTAAAGACAGGGATGAGTGAGTTTGGTGTGGAAGATCTTGACTGGCCTACACAAGAATCCTAACCTCAACCCAAAAGAACACATTTGGGATGTATTAGAGTGGAGACTGCGAGCCAGGCCTTCTCGTCCAACATCAATGTCTGACCTCACAAATGTGCTTCTGGAAGAATGGTCAAAAATTGCCATAAACACACTCCTAAACCTTGTGGACAGCTTGTCCAGAAGAATTGAAGCTGTTATAGCTGCAGAGGCTGGCCTGATGTAATTTTAAACCCTGTGGAAGAAAGCCGGATGAGTGAATACTTTTGGCAATATAGTGTAAAAGTAAACCTGTGTATGTATGTGTGTGTGTGTGTGTGTGTGTGTGTGTGTGTGTGTGTGTGTGTGTGTGTGCCATTTATCTGTCACTGTTCCTTTTTCTGTCTGAATGTTCTTCTTGCTTTTGTTACCAGAAGCAGCAGGATATTCTTTGTTACTGTAAATGTGATTTAGCCCTGTGTGCCTCCAAATGTGATGTTAATTAGAGGTTGCTTAAAGTGTGATGTTAATTAATACTAGCATGCATTCAAATTTAACCCTTTAGTCTTTCCCTATTGTGGGTGATGTCATTGAGATCTCATTGGAATTCACAATCTATATAATTGCAGGGATTATTCTTCATTCGGGACTGATTTCTCAAACACAGATTAAGACTAGGATTAAATTTCACAGTCAGTGAAGATTCCCCAGTGAAAATCCTTTTTAATCACAGGACCAGGTTTAATCTGTCTGGGAGGCAGACCAGAGAATTGGAAGCATTCACCAATTATTATATTTATAGCCAAGGAAACATGTGCAGGAGATGGGCACCAAGTGAAAAAATAATCATTTTAAACAGTAATATCCCCTCTTTGGCAGATTAAATTATGTTAATGAATGGGCTTTTCATGTTCAATTTAGTAATGTAATGTAAAAATTCAAAGGATTTGATTACACTTCTCAGAGTGAAACACCTGTGACTGGTGCTAATTCCAAAATGGATGTTCATTCACTTCAAAGGCAACTCATTATCCATGCATATCAATGCCATCAAAAGCTCCATTTATTGTACTTACCCAATTATAGTGAGTTGGGATTCATGTCCTTGGGGGAAAAAGAGGGATTTATCAGCTCTGATGAATTTCCTGTAAAAGATTTCCTTCCTAAGAGTCATTTTTTACCACTATAGCATCCAGGTATACCCAAGAGCCTCAATGAGAATGTGATCCTAACAGCATTATTCAGTTTAATGGATAATGCTATCTTATCGCGGATCCCTATATAAGTGATTTAAGCTTGATATTTCATTAGCAATATTTCCTTTTGTGCATTTTGTGACCAGAAATGCCATATTGATCTCAGTAAAGACATCATAACATCATCTGTATGCTGGATCTCTATCATGGCATTTTAATGGAAACATGCTTGTGCAGCCTGACATTATGACTGCACTGACATTTTAGATATTAATGTTGTGCACGCTGTTTTGCATCATAATACTACTCGCAGAAATGTTTCACTTTGATCTGTGACTGAATTTCACAGCTGCTCGACAATGGGTCACAGTCTCATGCAGCTCAAGAAGCACAAAAGCTCTCGAGTGGCTTCATTCGGAGTTGAAAATAGCATTTACAGCACTGTGCAGTTTTGCCCAACTACCCATTTGTTTAGTTTATTTTTGGTTAAAATGACCAGTATGTGCATGTTTGTACATTTTCCAAAAAAAGCATATATGTAACAGAATTTACAAAAATTGACGGGTCCTCTTTCACCCACTGAAGCAATCAGACCATTCTCTCTCTCTTTCTCTCCCAAATCATAAATCCTTATGTTATAGGATTCTCCTGGCCTGTAGTGCAGAGAATTAGATTATAGAATGATGTCTTGGCCTCTAGATTACTTAACTGTTTGCATGCTTGAAAAGATGCTGGGATGGTTTGGACACAAGGATGCCATGAATCTGTTATGCTATGATAAAGGTAAGGGGTGCACTTTCACTTCATGTACAGTTCATATTTTTATATTGCATTTTAAAACCAATCACTTACATTTGCTTGAAGCATTTCTAATGTCTTCTTGAAGTAATTTATTTATAAATGCAAGGGTGAGCCCAATCTTCTGGCCTGTAATATACATTCTTCAGTGTGTGTAGTATTTGTTAAATGTAAACAGAGGATTTACTATTGTTTTTACTAATAAAAAAAAGCACATTACTGTTTATTTATTAAAATAGTGGGAAAAATAAGCGCCGTGTGTCCAAACCCTTGCATAAGACTGTATTTATTTGAGTGCTGAGTAGTGATCAGAGGTACACTTAGAGCAAATCCACTTTGATCTATAGATTTAATCCTCCATTTGCTTCCAGAAGGCAATCCATTCACCTCCCATGCTTAAAACAATATGTGAAAGGTTCCCTGCAAGAAACTGAATTGATCCAGTGCTCTGACCAGCTGTTCCTTAATCCATTCAGCACTGATGGGGATGAACTCTAAGGTTAATTGATGAATCAAATCAACCAAAGGCTCATTTTGTGACCTTCACGCCAAATCTATTAGCTGTCCATCTTAGCGGAGCCTGAGGAGCCGGTCAGCGCATAAGCTTGCCCAAATCTGCTGGGACCGATGGGCCATAGATTGGAATGATCAGGGTGTGATGAGGAATTGGACAGGAGTTGGGATTGGGCTGTGGGGAGCCTCCGGCTTCATTACGGCGCTTCATCTTCTGTTGTGCGCCCACGTCAGCTCTTCCCCCCAAAGTCCACTCTGCTGGCTACTGCTGCGCACACTCCGGCCGCCCTAATCACTTTGCAGGATGGAATGGCCCATTCCACTTCTTCCTAGATGCAACATTTCTGACAGCTCGGACCATGCATTTTCAACCAGATGCTCAGAAGCTAGTTGGCTGTTCCAGCCATAATCTGTTTGAATAATTAAAAAAATGGCAGAATTTCTGGTTAGAGTATATTTGCCAGTTCTTTGTGAGAGAGTTTGATATGATCTTGTTGTGATATGCTTTATTTCTGGAAAAACACTGCCCTGAATCAATCTTTACAAAAAGATTTGTAAAGATTGAAACTTAACTATGGTAATAATATAGACAAATTACAGGATTACTGTGAAAACACTGTTCATCTGTTTTAAGTAATATCTGTGTCATATTTTAATCTTTCTCTTCTAACAGCCATACTAATGCCAGGGAGAAAACAACATGAGAGAGAGGTTTTATTTCTTTTGTATGATATGCCACACCTGTGAGGTGGGATGGATTATCTCTGCAAAGGAGAAGTGTTTACTAACACAGATTTAGACAGATTTGTGAACAATATTTGAGAATAATGGGTCTTTTGTGTATGTAGAAAATGTTTCAGCTCTTTGAGTTTAGCTCAAGAAAAATGGGAGCAAAAACAAAAGTGTTGCGTTTATATTTTTGTTCAGTGTAGACCAATATAAGCCTTTGTTTGGACAGTGATGATATTGTAGTGATGTGGTCTAATAAACATCTTTGAATGAGGCAACTTCAACGTATTTTCAGTTCTGGAGGGGCTTGTGTATTGGCTCATGCTGGTGTATTGAGTTCATCTGTGGGCGACAAGTCGTAATCGCCTGTAAATCTGTGTCCCTCTGAGATCAAGTGAAAGTTGCATAAGTCTATTGTCAAGGATTAACCACTCAATAGCTGTCTCTCAGCAGCCTGCTTTTAGTTTGGATACAAACAGTTCAATATCCAGCCATGTTTTTCTCAGTGCCAATCACTGTGCTAGGATCTGCAGAGGCCTGGGGAAGGACAAATTGTTTTTCTATGATGCATGATTGACCGCCAGTGGTACAATACAATATTCCTATATGGTTTTTGACACTGATAAAGAGTAGTTCAGAGGTGAAAGAGATTAGTGGTAGCATTTGAAAGATAGAGGGAACATGACAAAAAGGAGAAAGAAGAAATTAAAGGATGCATCTGGTCAGTGATGTGAAACCTGTCACCTCCAAATCCCCCTCATGATGTCCCTGCAGATTTTGGATTCCTGCAGGCAAATCCCTGTCAAATTCTTTCCAGGTCACTTCTGGACTACAGCCTATGTATTTCTAATGCACTTCCAGAGCGCAACACCTGTCTGTTTGGCTGCCCATAAGCAAAAATATCTTACCATGCCATATGCACATAAAATGTGCAAGAATGGGTAAATTATATTTCAAAATGAGAAAAATGTTTTGATCCCAGAGGAAATTGCTATTTATATTGTATTTTGTTTAGTTGTATGAGCCATTAAAGGTAAGCATGCTGGCTTACTTACAATGCAGGGATCTTTATCCTCTAATAATAAGGGTCAACCTGATGAAATTCTAGCCTTATTACATTCAATAGCTTTTTATTAACAAACTAGCCAGTATAACTGAGCTTATGCTATGTCGTGTTTATGTATACACATATAACTATGGCGTGTTCATGTATGACAAATGGTCACTTCATTTCACTTCAGTGTGACTGTCTGCTGTCCGTCAATTCATTCGCTCCATTGGCCACACCAGCATTCCCTGGATCAACATCCAGGATTAAAGTGAATAACAACTGTACGTCCATTTAGAACAAAAGCTGGATAATCGTCATGGACACAATAATCTAAAGCACAGCCTGAATTTGTTGTGTCCATTTCACTTACACTATATGCCAAAAGTATTGGGACACACCAGTTTGTCAGGCTTTGGGCTAGGCTCCTTACATCCAGTGAAAGGTAATCTTAATGCTTCCAACTTTGTGGACACAGTTTGGGGAAGGACCTTTTTCTATTCGAAGTTTGAAGTTGAAGTTTATTGTCATATGTACAGAGTACAGTGTACAGAGCACAGTGAAATTCTTACTTGAACACCCTCTTCACA
>JBBPDC010000001.1:45004674-45015229 GCA_037974485.1 Hemigrammopetersius urotaenia
TTAAAAATAATAAGTCTAGCTCTCATTATTGAATTAAAATGATGTACTGGCTGTTGAAGCTGCTGTAGGTAGCAGGCGTTAGGACCCAGGCGAAGCTACGCGTCGCTGCTTGTTATTCATTTCTCCTTGCTTCTGATCGGCTGCTGCCTTGCGACACATCTCTGGAAGCTGCGTCCAGAATTCCTGCATCAGAACAGTTTACCATGTGGAGCCATCTCAAGTATTTCACTGAGTGTTCTTGTGTTTTTCATTTTGTATTTTTTAAAACCCAGTAGTTTTATTACTGTAAATTAAATTAATTTATTACTGTATTTACCCAGCTTATACCAAAGAAACCAAAAGTGCATACCAATGAAAATGCGCTTGCATAATGTATTAAGCTGAGTTTAAATTGAATATAATAATTGTCATTCATGCCTCAGTAGATTTTTTCCCCCCCATTTCTGCCTAAGCTTCTTGTGTATCTTGTATGGTCATGTACTTTGGCCTACATTCACTTTGTTGAGCCTATATCAGTATTCAAAACCATATGTTCCACCCTGTCTGTGTAAGATAATAAGATGAAAACAAAATTATTCCATATACACTGAGTACAATTAGACAGATCGCTAATTCATTCCAGGATCGCAAAAAAATGTCTTCGTCCTCTCCTCCGTTTTTTTGTCTTTGGTTTTGACAGTGCAATAATGGACTATTCTCTGGAGATGGAGCCCGGTGACAGTGCTGTTCCATGCTACATTTCAATGCTGTCTCTCTTCAGACTCATCGCAGTGTTGCTCACATGTAAATGCCTAGCACATAATCATTAGAACTCATAGGCTCAATAGCAAGGCTGGTATATCTCCTATCTTTGAGAGAGGAAGAGATAGAAGGGGGAGGGTGTCACGTTCCCCCTTACCTAAGAATGATTACAATTCTGCCCAACTGACTCTTTGTTGGAAGACTCAATCCAAACTGATTTATGCTGTATGTTGGGTAGGCCTGTGCTGCATAACATTCAAATCAGCACCACGCACAGAATCCTAAATAGACTCACTCTCTGAGACTGTCACCTAACCATAGAATTAATAACTGAGGCCTATGGTTTGATTGATTACTCCTATCTACCATGTTAGAGTGAGTTTAAATCGATCCAGTCATTTAGCAGTAAATATCATGAAGAGGGGAAAAGACTCTGTATGGCTGTGAATGTTCATTGATCTGACCCCACAAATCAATTAATTTTTCCTCTTGCAGTCCATGGCTAAATTACACCCCACCAAGAGGAAATGGGCAATCTATGCTGAGCAGACCCGTGTCTTATTCTTTCGATCTCATTTCAAATCCATGTCTGCAGATTGCTTTCCCTCTCCAAGCAGGGCTGTATCAGATCCTAATACATTAACACTATCTTACCTCACACATTGTCAGCAATACATTTAGAGACTTTGACCCATTTTACAAAATCTGTATCTGGTAAGGTCCGATCAGCATCAATCCCTCATGATCAGATTTGTTCCCTTTTGGAAAGAGAATAGTACAAAATTACATATTTACATTAACGATGTTGCAGGGTTTCTCCTGAGTGACACACCATTTAAACACTGATTACCATCAGCTAACTATCAAAATCTTCATAGTGGTTAAACAGAAAATACATTCATTTTGTAGGAGCTGTGACCTGGAAAGAATTTTGCTGGACATGCATGTTTTAGAAAATCTCACAGGTGCTCCTTACAGATCTAGACCAATCTTACAGTTTGATTATGATTCAAAGGTTCTGTGCTTATAGTCTTGGCCAAGAGTAGATTTAAAAAGCAGAAGTGGAAACTTTTTCTTCCTTGGCATTAAAGAGTTAATACTTTACCAGTTTCAAGCTCTTATGACAGAAAAAAAACTTGCCTTTTGGGAAATATGCTACTCATAATTATACCTTTTAACATATAATATTCTTTTCTAATAAGCACAGTCACTGCAGTATTTTACTAGCTTTAAAAATGTTCCTTAATGGTTCTTAGCTTGTACATACGGTTCTAGTAAAAAGCTTTTCACAATGTGGAGATTTTTTAATCCCTTAAATGGCCAGGGTTTGCCAGCTGGTTTGCACTGCAGCCCATGTATTTTCTGGATACTAAGCCTTAGGATGTAATAAGCCTGCAAGTTCATATGGTTAAACTTTAAAAGGTTCTTCACACTCACACATCTTATTTCCAAAAAATGGCCATCTAAAAAGCCACCCACTGAAAGGTTCTTTAGGCAAGTGATTTTTCTGTTATCACTCCAAAGTACACTTTTTTCTATCAAGGAGGAGGCGTAAGTAGTCTGATGGATAGAGTTGTCAGAGTGGTGGTGGTTCTGACTGTAGCGACTCAGTTTGATGCCCTCAAAAATAACAAACATGCATTTGGTAGCATGGCCATGCCTCAGTGAACAAACTGAGAGTGTGTATGTATGAGAGCAATGCATATATTTTCTCCCTTCTTTCAGCTTTTAACTTCAATATTTCAGAGTGAAATAGATTGCAACGGTGGGCAGATCATCCAGGCCACAGAGATAAAGCAAATGCACCTCATTTCTGTCAAGAAAGCCCAAAACACTCCAGAAGTGTCAATCCTGGGGGCATTGCACAGCCCCTGGGTCTCTGACTCAATCCTCTGCACACCCAGCCAATTCATCAGCGCTTTCTTTCGTGCACTTTCAGATGTCATGGAAGATATGAGCCCCAATACAGGCGTCGGTTAACAACTCGAGATACAGTGCGTTCTTCACTGAAGATCCCCATGCAAAGGCCCTTCTATCCATAAATAACACAAGCCTCCTAGGGCTCTATTATTTTTTCACTGAGAAGACAAGATGGCTTCCAAAGGGAGGCACTGAGACAGGGACGCATTTAGATGGCAGTTTTAGTTTTCTTTCTTTTCTTTTTTTTGCAGGCCAATTTAGATACATTATTTCATTTATGGATGAAGAGGTCCAGGTCCAAAGCCCTCTCTGCATGACAGGTTATATTTCTATGTGTGTGTGTATGTGTGTGTGTGTGTGTGTGTGTGTGTGTGTGCATGCATGGTAGATTTGTATCATTCCTCAAAGTAATTCACACTATAAGATTGGTACATGTCTACCAATATATTTTCTCCTGTGTATTTTATGCTAAAAGTGGAGATTTTTTCACACCTGATTACGTTTCTGAATAGTGAATTTCAAGTACTGGCTGATGCCCAGCAAATGTAATTTCCCCCTTTATGTACAGATGCATGCAGTAGCAAGTGGTTGTATTATTATTTACATACTTCTGTCCACTTTCTTTCAGCTAGATAAGCTTACTGTAGCATTATTTCATCCGTGATTAAATTTAGCTTGATGAATAGTTAACCCATGCATGCTCCACCCACAAATGTGTACTTTTATGTGATATCAAATGGCATTATGTGTGAATATGGTTCTGCCATAAAAAGGCTTTAATTCATTAATTCATTCTTTATCTTAACCAGTATTCCTAAACAATTTGTCAATTTTTAAGTTGCCTACATCATAATACAAGAATATACTATTGTTATTGTGTTTTGCTGTGAATTCTATGTATATTCTTACTTTATATTATACAATGAGTTCAAAAAGGCATAACGAATAATAGAACAGTGAGAATCTAACCATGAACAAGTTCAGTGTGGCTTTGATGATCTATGTATAGAAGATAGACTCAATCAATTTGCTAGTTGTTGTTGTGGGTAGATCAATAGCTACAAGGCAGGTAGAGTGTAACCCCCACATGTTCGGTCGATGCTACTGGGGAGTAGTGAGTAGCAGTCCCTGATATTTCAATTAAGTCAAGTTTACTATACTTTTACACTTTCTGTGCGCTTCAATTATAAAACATGTCCAGTATGTAGAAATACAGGAAAACACCACATTTTGCAAAGCATTACCATAAAATTTGTGTGTGTATAGCAGAGGTAATGATAAAATAATTTATGATTTACTACCTGCCTAGTTTTATTTTTTGGCATTTTGACTTTAGCATCCTATAGTACATCTAAAATCTTTAGGTTGAATGCTGTTTTTGGCAATGCTCTATGCAGCTTGTCAACAGTTGGAATGAAATTATATATATTTGAGAATGTATTCGAGAATGAATAGGGTAGTTATATAATGGCAGTAGTTAACGTTTATGTGGCATTTTTGATTCCTCCAATGACTGCTAGTCACAACATAATGCAGCATGTTATAGTAGCGTTGCTAAGAGTAAACTTTGTGATTGTTCATGACACCGTTTTGCTACGCTCATTAAGAGGCATAATTAGAAGATGATTTCATTTAATCATTCTGTTGGTTCAGTTTAATCATTGTGTTTATATAAACCACTTTGAGAAGTCTTGAGTGAAGCTGACAGCTCAATTATTTTATTGCTGCCTATACAAAGTGACCAACTTCAGTTTTCCAGCTATTTCATGGCACACTTTGCATCTTTCGCTGATTGGCACTAGTATCTCAGTTTACAAAATGAATATTCAAGCGAGCATTTCATAAATAACATTACATTGCAATCTCGTCACAACTTGTTAACACATTCAGATAATTATTATGAGAGAAGAAAAGATTGCCAGGAAGTAAACTGTGAGTGAAGTCACGGTGCAGATAAGATAAGCTGTGTTGTTTCTCCATGTGTGTTTTATCTTTGGGTAAGGGGATCATTTCAGAGCTGTCAAATGAGGTTGAATGCATTACTGAACCCGCTGGTGGTCAATTAGCTTTTGATTAGCTGCTGATGATCTTTGATGGGGCTATGACAGACATCTGTAGCCTCCTTTGTCTTGTTCTGTAATCAGCAAATGTATCAGGCTCACAGACAAATGAACTGAACGGTATCGCTCGCCCCGACAGCCCTAGTGGTTTTCCATTATTACTCCTTAAACGAGACAATGCGTCTTAAATCAGATAACATGGCATTTGGAGGAGCAGTGTGAATGTTCCTCTATGGCATTTAACTCACCAGACACTGAGGAGCTGCACAAGAAGCCAAGTTTCATGTCTCAGAAAAAGGGAATTGAAGTCGCAAAGCTTTTCCACTGGTTGAGAAATAATGGCAGATAGTCCGGATCATTTTGTAATGATCTCTACAACGCAAGGCATCCACAAACCAATATATGACATGACACCAACAGAGTTGCGTTACGTAAAATTGTTGAAGGCTCGCTTCAGGTATTAGATTTTTCCTCCCAATTTTCTTGCAGAGAGAGCAGATTGGGGCTCAAGGCAATTCTGGAAACAAATGAAAAATGAAATGGTAATTAAGCCTGGGATGGAAGTAGCAAGCCTGTCAGAGGAAAGAAATTGAGGAAGTGAAAGCACTGAGTTTCTGAACATTTTAAGCGAATTCTCCTGCTAGTTCACGAGAGCACTCTGGGCAAAGGGACCCATTGTCTGGCCCATGACAGATCTCAATAAAGCCACACTAATTTATTTCAAGAACACCATTATTCCCTTGCCTTTGCAGATGTTGCGCTATTAAAATGTAATGTATTACAACTGTGGAAGGTTATTTCCAGCATCTCTACAAGCTCAGACAAACTGATGACACCATCCCTTTGAATGACGCTTCTGTAAGGACTTGAACTGTAAAAATATAATGACTGGACTTCGCGATATCATTTTCACTTACCTTTAACACCTTCATACACTACTATACAACAGCCAGAGACCACCCTTTCAATTATTTAATTTCCGGTCAAAACAGCTATTAAGTACAAGCTATTAATTTTTCAGCTTCAGAGAATGTAGTAGTAAGGATAGGCAAGCTTACTTTTACTGGACTGCCATCAGCTGCATGGTTTTTGTCACACAAGTACATATGATAGAGAATAAAGGAAAGGATAAAGGATAGTATCTGTTTTGATCAATTTTAGCAGTAGCATTATGTCAAGTTGCTTTAATCTAATGTTAGCTTGATGAAAATGTTAGCAAATGAAATCACCTAGTTTAAACTGTACAGCTATACAGATGAAATGGCACTCTGCTGTGCAAATGTTCTTCTTCTTGACCCCTAAACGTCCTTTTAGACCAACACATTAAGCTGTCTTTTTACAGTTGCAGGATGTACAGATAGACATATGGATTTTTTTTTCAGAGGTGAAGTGTGGAGCTTGATTTTCTTTTCTCTCTTAAAGACAGCAGTGTCGTTTATCTGATGGTCACAGTTTTGATAGTCTCTTTATGCAAATTCATTATATTCTATCTAATCTCCTCTTCTGTAGTGCACATGAGAATGAAGTGTACAAAATGTGCTACAACTACAGTGTGGGGGTAGCTGCTCGTGTGAATGTTAGTGTACCTTTGAAAGGGAACATAATGTCAGTGACAGCTTTGGGAACACCATTTGTTAGGAGGACATGCCTGTAAGTGGTTGGGTTTAAGAGATGGAAGAATTGAAGTGGCAGTAGGTGCACAAAAGTAAAGAGTGGACAAATGAAACTTTATTTAAAGTTTATTTCTTTTTTTTTACTTAAAAATAAATAAACTTTAACTTTTAATGACTGGCCAGTAACATGTCACTGTAGAGAATGGCCCATCACGCAAATAATATTGGCCAATAGCTGACCAGTAACAAATGAGTCCTCATGTCCTAATAACGTATTGGCCAATGTGTTGACAAGACTCTCTTTTGCTTCTGAAACAACTTACATTCACACACATACAACACATACACACACACAAAGCTTAATTTCTGCCCCTAATTTGAACCTTGAAGCATACTAAATGCTTTCTAACAGTGTGGCACTTCAGGGGGGTGATTAACTCAACATGTAAGTGTGCTTTGATCTGTGTTTTCCCCAAGTACCCCACACCATCTGTGGCTCCCCTCTACAATACTGAACATGTCCAGAGGAGGAGTGTAGAATTTCAGTTGGAGTGAAGCTGTCTGTACAGAGATGAGGAACGGCAGATGCTGTGAAGGAAGGCTCTGTTTTACTTATAAGTAAATATGCAAAAGGAAAAAAGCATGCCCTCTCAAGAAAAAAAAATGGGTATAAAACATACCTCAAACCTCATCGGCATGCCCTCTCCTCCACTCTGATCATATGTGAGTTTTTATCAGAATAAACACCAGTGATGTTTTTTGGCACTTTGTAAAATTATCTTGCACATCAAAGGATTCAGCTTTCAGTGTATATATAAATCAACACAGACTTCTAGTGAAGAAGTTGGAAGGACTCGTCTCTGCGTTTCAACTCAGAGAGACAATGATGATGTTGACTGTTGACTTTTTAATGTTTTTTTTTTCTTCATTTATTTTGTTTCATACATGCATTCCTCTCTGCTGAATATGTTACAAAAACTTTTGAACATGGAGTGTGATGATAGCTGCTGTTGATTGTGATTGGTGAGATGTGCTGGTGTAAAGGTAAAGCATTGACACTCTGCCGTAGCCCCTCTTATTATTAGTGAGTGCTCAGTAACCCAGGGAGAGGCAGGGGCCTGGGTAATTTCTGGGCTGTGACAGAGCTGGGGAGGAAATTGCACGGGTGGATGCTCCTGTGATTGCACCGGCCCTTCTGCACATCTTATTCTGTCACAGCGGCATGACACTCTTATTGCCAACGTTTTTTTTTTTTTCCTTCCCCATTGATGCCGTTCACTCTCTGCCCCTCCTGCACCCTAGTGGTAACAACAGGGCCGGATAAAATTAGATCATCGGCACAAGAAAGTCATTTGTTTCCAGTGTCAGCATGTTTTGAGAATTTGTTCACGGATTGAATTATGGTTATGAGATAGGCAATAATGAATTTATGAGCAATTCTTCTCAGAGAAATGTCAGTATAAGGATGGCACCAAACACATGAAGGAGCAAGTACAGCTTTGGCTTGTGGAGAATAGTTGAGCATAATGGGATTTCTCACACGCAACTTCCGTAAATTGTATTTTGACCGGGTTTCTGACAGAAAAGGGCTTTTACTCAATATAATCTCAACCAGCTGGTGAGCATGGTAACTTCGGTAGGCCAGCAAGGGAATTAAGTTTTTATTGATCGTGCAGTCAGGCTACACTTTCTTTTAACATCACCATGTGTGTTTTGAAACACGTTTTGTAGCATGTTGACAGTTGAACTGGGAGGTAACAAAAAAGACAAGAAGTTCCCAGTAAAGAACCATTTAAAAAAATCGGTGAATGCGAAGAACCATTAAATAGTAAAAAGAACATTCACATAATGTAAAGATTCTTTACCAGTTTAAGGGTTCTTTCAAGAATCTTTCAAGGTCATGTAGACACACTTTAAAAGAACTTTTCACACTCATATCTCACTGGCAAAGACATTTTTAAGAGCCATGAATTAAAAGGTTTTTAGGGAACTAAAATAGTTATTTCATCTCATCAAACAAAAGACACCCTCTTTGCGTGACACCTTTATTGTAATGTGCAGATCCAGCTGCACACTTTTAATGATGGCTTGTGTCATTTGAATAGATTGCTTTCTGAGAATTTCAACAGACTTAATGGCACAGTAAAAATACATTAACCAATCCAAATAAAGCTTTATGGTTCTATATGAGTTACAATAAAATGCTTTGCAGAGAAATAATAAGATCTCTATTCACTTTATGTCAAAAAAAGTGCGTCGTCTCTAGCACTTGAGGCTGCTGTTTTGCTAGGTACAGCATTTCTACAGCCCCTTGCTTAACTGGGTCTATGTACTGTAAAACCCACCACTTCTTTAAACCCCTGAGGGTTGTTTTCTTTTCTCCGGGGACATTTTTTCCTCCATATTTTTCTTTATATTTTGCAATAAAAGGATAACATCAGTCTCAGCATTCCCAGTTTCCACAGACAGTGAAGGGAGATAAGCTCATCCATACATACTCCTCCACCCAGGCCCTGTCCACGCTCCAGATTGGCTTCCTTTGTAGAAGACCCCCTCTGGTGCCAGCTGGTGTCAGAAGTGAAAATGACTGGAGGAGGAAAAAAGGAAGAGCAAATAAAATATTGACAGACTAAGAGAAATGAAAGACTCCGGCTGCTTATAAATTGCAGCGACGTCGAGAAGGAGGAAGCTGATATTCATTTTGAAGAGAGAGGCAGACAGTGATGAAGGCATGAGAGGGAAACCCTTTGCTGTGGAATGATGCTTTCACCTCATTGTTCCTGCCGCCTTTCAGCTTCGGGCCGAGCTTAAAAGGGTTTTTCGGGCTGAAGCGTGTGATAAAAACACGTTCTACAAGCTGGGCTTACAACAAATACAGCACTCACTTAAAAACTTATGAAGAGCTCGACTGCTACCATTCTGTCACCATGATATCAGGACCCCCTAACACCATTTGTTTGCAAATTTTTCATTCTTCACTATTTTAAAATGTTATTTTACACTTTACATCTCATGACCAATGGATACAGTCTTGTTACATTCATCCTTTTCGGCATAGTATTGCATTTTTAATCTTTAGACATATAATTCAATAACTGCTATAACTCATGTACATTACTGTTTTATACGTAATAAAAAATGGCAGCTACTGTTTATGCTGTGTCTAAAACAGTGTTTTCCTTTTGTGAAGTTATCATTTTGGAGATAGAGGGTTTTGTTCTGTCTGTGACAGTATAATCCTGTTATAAAAGTGAGATACTGAAGGGTGGGTCCACATTGGGGTCATAAAAGTTTTAAGGTGAAAAAGAACATTTTATTCCATCTACTGTGAAAGTACTACATCAGAGATATGGAGTTTGTTACGACAGCAGTGGTTTGCTAGTTCTCATCAATGAAAGGCAGTTTCAGACTAAGAGGCAGCAGACCTCATGGCTGTGACTGTTTTTATGTCCCTGAGATGCAAATCCTCCATATAGGTGATGATCATGTCCTCGTTTCTGTTGTTAGAGAGGGCTGGAAGAGAGTACAATGGCAGAGACAGCATCATATAGACAGATAGTCTCATGCGCTAGCAGGCTAGATTACGGAAGCTAAATCACTTTTGGACACGTCCCTCATGCAAATAAACGGAGCTGCGAGATTTAATGCAGTCCTTGAGGGTTCTCATCAGGAGTCTGCTAGACAGGAGAATGAAACAAAATGACTGTTTATTAAATCACGCTACTCCCCGACAGATCCGCTAATGAGAAGGACTTGTGTGACATCAGGGGAGAGAGACGCATGGCAGTCTAATTCGCTGACCTCTGCGCTGACCCGCTGTCTTCATGCTTAACAAAACTCATCTGCCAGCCCATCTACCCTTTTATTTATTTATTTATTTTGTCATGACGGTTTACATCACTTGAAAGGATTGCTTTCTGGGGCCTTTTACCCATTAATGCCTTTCAATTTAAACATATTAACCAACCCAAATTAAGCGATTGTTGCTAAACTCAATTAATCCTAATCCAATTAAGCCTGTCAGTATGAAAGGTATCATTAAATTAGAATGTAAATTAGAATGAATGAAAATTGAAATAACTTTATTTATGAAACTGAGCACCAAACATGAAGAAATGCTTGATGTATATGAGTATCTCATGACACTGTGTGTGTTTGTGTGTGTGTGTGTGTGTGTGTGTGTGTGTGTGTGTGTGTGTGTGTGTGTGTGTGTGTGTGTGT
>JBBPDC010000001.1:45033274-45045655 GCA_037974485.1 Hemigrammopetersius urotaenia
TTGTCAGTTATAATCATCAACATTAAAAGAAATAAACACTTGAAATATATCAGTCTGTGTGGAATGAATGTATACATCATACAAGTTTCACTTTTTGAATGGAATTGGTGAAATAAATCAACTTTTTGAAGATATTCTAATTATATGACCAGCATCTGTATATCTCATGTGCAAGTTTCATCAAAATAACCTTTATAACCTTTATAAGCTTAAATTAACCTTTATATAATAACCTTACTTTTATCACAGTAGCACAGATTTGCTGCATCCTTTCCGGCAGTTTTTGGAAACAACTTTTCTAGCATGTAAGGAGTTCACATTTGCTTAACGCTCATTTTGAATTTGTCAGTTCAACTCATCCCATGCCAGATCAAAGAGAGAAACTTTTTTTGGACTGGACATCATTTTGGCACAATATTGAAGAATGCTTGAGATCAGTATCCTGTTGCAGAATGAAATTCTGTTCAATGATACATAAACCAGAAGGAATATGTTACGACAGATTAAAAAACAGTCAGTTACACCGCTTATTCCTTACTAGGGTCACTGGTACCCAGAGCCTATCCCGAAGTCTCACCAGTTATTACCAATGTGTATTTGTAATAAAGCTACTATTTACAAATATTTTCTTGTAAAATGTGGTTTAAATATTACTAATGTTTTCTTGCAATAAAAGGTGTGTTTATATAGTGAAATTAAGCGACAACAGCTCTTAATAGACCTTTTCTAGAAATAAGACATGCAATTGCCTACATGACATATATTTGCTTCAACTGTTGTAAATGGTGCCTGAATGAAAGAGCTTTTGCCTTGAGTCTACTGAATTGTTGGCCCCTGGGTGCTTTCTGGATTGGCATTGCAGCCTCTTCCATGTTCATTACTGTAAACCACATTTGAAAGCAGCCTGGCTATTGCTGGCTGTCCTTGGCTGTATGAGAGGGAAGCAAAGTAGCTCCAATGTCCTTTGCAGAAATTACCCCTATGCATTACATTCCTCTTAGCAGTTAGACACATTCCAGCCATCCTTAAGCTTGGATACTTCTGGAAATTTCATTTTCTTTCACAGAACTTTGCAGAAACATTTCTACTGTAGCATGTCGTGCTCATCTATGAAAATGCAGTGCAGTAAAACACCAGCATTTGCTGCCAGTTCAGATCTGGTTTAAATGCCTACCTCATTAAAGGCTGTCACTGTTTTATTTGACTGTATGCAATGGCCTGTATGCTTCTGTGCATTTTGCATTAAATGGTTATAGGTTTCATTTCTTTTATTTCAGGGGCCACTATATACGAAGCAGAGTAGTGCTACGTAAACAAAATCTTGAATTTGCAGTTAAAGCCAAATGGCATATGCACTCCACACTATTGTTTAGCTCATTTTTTCATTGGTCTATGGCTTTTCATCTCCTTTAGCCTTTTTAAAGATTGGCCTATAACACAGATTTAGAATCATCTGTTCATTAAAATGGACTAAATACATTTTTAATTGGATAGGGACGATGGATAGCACCACCACAGTGACTGTGGGAATGTTTTCAAGTTTTTTCAAGTCAATGTTCAATATCTTGTCTTCATATTTCCCAAAATGCAACGGCACGATCTCTGAGGCAACGTGGCAACAGGCTTTTATTATAAAGCAGGTTAAGGTCCTAAATTAAAAGAATAAAAAAATGTTTAGTAGAATGAACTTTTTCAGAGTTTTTAAAGAACAAAAACAAGAACACTTTAGCATTTACGAATACGTAAGTTCATAACCTCTGAATGCTATATAACAGGTTAAGAGCATTTCATAAAAATACAATAACAATAATCATTAGTAGAACAAATTATTCCCATTTTCCAAATGTGTTTTGAAAGCTTTCTAAAGACTCACATTTATTATCCAAATAAATGACCTCTAAATGGTAATGTGTAAATTGCTCTCATTATATAAGAAGTAAAGGTCATTTAATAATGAATTAAAATTACAATAATAACAGCCGGTGGTCAAATGCAGAATGGCCCCTTTTTCAAATGTGTTTTTAAAAGCTTGCTGAAGATTTCGCAATCGGCTCAACTTCTTCAGCACGTATCTTGCTGAAAGTGTGGAGCGGCAGGCATCATTCTTCCACAGGCATGTCTTGAGGAATGCTAATGAAGTTGTGAGCAGGCTGTCATGGCAGCACATAGAGATAAAATGAGCCCGAGCCTTAAAGGGGTGTACTGGATCTCTCCTTCCTCATTCGTCTGCTCATTTCAGCCCAAAGCTGCAGCTACTGCCTTACCTCTCACGCTTCCTCTTGCACAGGGACTTCCTTCATAATGCATTCTGCCTCAGAGGACAGCAGCTTCTGAACCACCTCAGCCTTTCCACTCGTTGTCATTCAGCCTTTGCTTTGTCTCAAGAAGAACACGGAAGATTTCGTCATTCCTATGCATGCACGACCTTAAGAGTATGGGAGATGTAGTTAAACTGAGTGTCAGCGTCCTACTGAACATGTCAACAAATAAAGGATCCTCAACACATAAATATCAGACTTCATTGTTCAATATAAAGCTTACTGTGAGCAACTTATTCGCAAGATTAAATGAGTAGTTCACCTCATATATTAGTAATTCACCACAGTGGATAAGAAGCATGCTAGTCAACCTGGAATCCACACTGAAACTTCATATATTACAGGAAATCTACAGAATATGATCAATTATAGGTGACGTGTGAATAAATGATTGTGTTTTTGTGACTTCTAGCCTCAAAAAGTAATCCTGCAAGTCAGATTCAGTGATACATGCAGCCATTCAATATAAGATATATTGATATAAATAAAAAGAACCATCATTTCAGAAAAGAAAATATTTAAATGCAAAAACAGGCAGATTTTCATTAAGATGGATATTCATTTATTCATTTTCTGTAACCACTTACTCCTTAGTAGGGTCTGGTACCCTGAGCCTATCCCGGGGTCAACGGGTGGATGGCAGGAGTTCACCCTGGGCGGACCGCACAGGACCATGAAGAGAACATGCAAACTCCACACACACAAGGGCAGGAAACAGATTCAAACCCCCAACACTGGAGGTGAGAGGCAACAGTGCTACCATGGGGCCCCATTAAAATAATATTTCTCATTATATGGTTAATGTTGCAAACCAATGCAGCCATATACTGGTATCAAAATAAGCTTATTTTAATCTGCTCCTTTTCAGCTGTAACATTATTTAGTGTGCTAGTGCACCAGTCAGGCCTGAAAAGTAATCCCACATATTTTGTACAAGTACTCAGTTAGACTATTGATACCAATGTTGATTTTCACAGAAGCTTTTACCTGCAGTAGCTGATCAGATTTATTCTGAAAGTCAACATGCATCAGGGTAGACATTCCTTACTAGGCCACTAGAACATTAAAATAGACCAGTTGCACAACAGTCCAAGCATTGACCCTTTCCGTGGGAGGAAGCAAATTCAATCCCCAGCAATAGCAAAGGTTTCCACTGATGGGAGTCTAAGAGAGCATAACTGGCCTAACGCTCTTTGGGTGGTTATGGTGGCCACCCTCTGCCTCATCACTGAATAGGTTGCTAACCTACTAAAGCAACAGAATTGATAGTGATTGTATTGGTTGGAAGAGTCCTGGCTGGTGGGTGGAACTGACCATGACTAAACTGAGGAGAAAACTGGTGATTTTTTTATGCGTTTGCATGTTCTGTTCCAGCTGGCTGTATGTGAATGCATATACATAATTTAGAATGAATAGTACATTCAAAATTCATACAAAAAGATACGGAAGTGCAATATTTTTTCCAGACTTTTTTGCTGCATGCATTCCAGTTTTTGAAAGTTTGGAAGTAACTTGTTTTGAAATAACCCCAGACTTTTTTTGGTCTCACTCCACACTGCAGTAAATCTCAAGATTTACTGTAAACTCAACTTGTTTGTGTGTCTCTGACTGGCTCTGAGTAGATTGATACATCTTTTTTTCTTGTCAACTTCCCTTCATCTAACCTGACCTGCTGTCCATGACCTCAGTAAATAAACTGATAGAGCAGAGTATCTAAGGGACTCCCATCACTACGGATACAAACAAATTGCTAGGAAGGTAAAGTCACATTGTATTCTATTTGAATGCATCTTGTCCATCATTATGCTCTTGTAACCTGTCATGAACACTCTCAAAATGAATGTTTTTGAACACACTGGCTCAGAATTCACAACAGAAATATATTTTGATTCACATATTTATTGACTGAAATACTGTTGCAAGCATTTTAAACATGTCCTCAAGTCAATAGCGCATACAGTCCACCCACTGTACACAGAGCAGCATAACAGCTGGGGTCTCCAAAAATGTATATTTTCTTGTATGTTCATCACAGAAACTCATAGGGTAATAATAGTACAACTTACAAGACCCTGCTTATGTGATTTAATTCAAAAAGTCTGCTGAAACATGATTAATTATAGATAGAATTTCGCATAAATTGGGTTAAAACTATAAAGGGTCACTGAATGTTCTTGTGCACCTTTTGACCCTTTGAAGAAATCCTGTTATGAAACTTATAGATACAACACTTTAAGTAAGCTAAACCTTTAGAAATTGTTATAATGCTGAACTTCATTAAGCAATATGTAAATAGATAAATAGATGAGCACATATACAGTATGTTGAAATTTGAGATTCAGGAAAAAGGACAGTCTTTACTGAACGAACACTACAAAGTAATCCAAAGCAATAATGTAGGTCTAGTCCAAATCCTGTGATTTTGCCTAATGTATTCTCTCCTACTGCCCTCTATTGATGTATAACCGCATTGTGTTTGACTCCTGCATGCCTGGGCCGCTGGCTGTGCAGCTTGGCATATGAAATGCAAGCCCTCACATATGAAGACTCATAAGATTGTGCAAATGAGCTACCTGGTGAGTGGATGCACACGCAGCATCCTGATCTTGAAGAAAGCTCATTAATTGTGTTCCTCACCAAGCGCATAATGAGTGAGTGTGTCCGTTATTGTGTGCATGGGCCTCATTTTTGAACCTTCACTTTCTATCGGTTCATTAAAATGAACTTCATTAGATGCGGATTCATTGACAGCCCGTGAGATGTGGTTGGCAACAATTAATTGGACATCACTTTTGGGTCTCTACATCAAACTGAATTATTTGGCCAAGCCATCGGTTGCTTGGGAAGGCACTTTTTAATTATGCATGTGTTAAACAGCTCACTTGTTTTCTCAACCATGTGTAAATTCAACTCGACCACCGTCTCCAGCTCATGACTCTGCATTTAATATGGAGGCATTCAATAGTGGCATAATAGGAAAACAAGAGCGTACACAACTCCCAGATGGACAAGAGTAGCCGGCATGGACATATTACTTCCTAGAGGTTTCATAAAGGTCATCCACAATTGCACTGCAGTAGTTCAGGAGGACAATTTCTGAAGTGTTACTGCTCTCTCTTTCTCTCTCTCGCTCTCTCTCTCTCTCTCTCTCTCTCTCTCTCTCTCTCTCTCTCTCTCTCTCTCTCTCTCTCTCTCTCTCTCTTTCTCACTCTCTCTCTCTCTCTGTCTGTCTGTCTATCTATCTATCTCTCTCACATGTAGTGAAGAGAGCTGGAAATACCTGATAGGCATTTCTCTGCAGCTGCAGGCTGATCCTTTAGAAATCACACTGGAATTTGACACAGTAGTCCTAGTAGTGCTGTTGTGGTCTGAGCACTTTTAAATGTAATTGTCTGTATATATTACCTTGCATCTCTTGTTGCCTGTTAATACATTGCTCCTTTGTAGCTTTCAATCCAATTAAGAAAGGTTTAATGTCCTTTATTATCCATTTTTCTCAGAACACCTCTCGGTAACAAACAGAGGACAAGAACATTCTTGTTTAAACATCTACAGAGACCCCCAAGATGAAAAAGGATGCTGGGAGACACTGAGGATTATTTGGCACAGTCCCATCTTCACTGAAAAGAAATTGCATTACTAAAAAAGAATTGCAATCCTCCAGCTCAGATGAGAGGAGATGGCCTCTTTAATAAGAGGAGCAGTGAGGCAATTATCTCTGATTCTGCACAGTAACAGGCACAGCCGGCCCACCAGGCCAGGCAAGCGGAGCTGGACACATGCTGAAAGCGCAGCAGCCTACAGCGCGAGCGCATAATCCTGCTCTCCTGCTAGAGTGGTACTCTGCCCACACACAGCCTCACTTTTCTTCCGTTCTACTCACTAATCACTGAATTACAACAATATGGCTCCATTTCCTAACATCCTGCTCTCAGAATGGATTTGGAGATTTTCATCAGCTAATGAACTGTGTGGTTAAAAATGGAATTTTCCTTGCTTTCCTTTTATGTATCATGTTGGAGAAGCTACTTGTAGCTGCTTCAAGTGGCAATATTAAATGTGTTTTACTCTTAAACAAATGAACAAAAGAAAACAAAAATCTATATTTCTGTGTATAGAATTCCTTTTTATAGAATTCCTTTTTGTCTTGTTTGGCTTTGAATGATATCGGTTGGTAGAGTTTCATAAATCAGTGTCGAGATTGCATGAGCATGCACTCCCCAGGCAGATGAGGATGTTGTAAACAAATCATGGCTGTGATGTCATAAGCATGAAGGCATTTACAATGAACCACCTATTTTGCTAATAGCCGTTTAGCACTGCCCATTCAAACAATTATTGGAGTGGAAGATGTATAAAAGATATTAAACATTCTAGTTTTCCTGGTTGTCCAGAAGCAAATTTATTTGGCTGAAGAATCTTTTTCTCATTACTAAGGAGTTCAAATTTAGCAGTCTACACCGTGTTTTAGCCAGCACACATCATTCCTCATTCACAGTTACAAAAACTGCCCTCAATTGCAAGAGTTAAAGAAAGGCTGATAAATGGTCATGTAACAATGAATTACAACTGTTTTGTGAACATACACATATACATACATGTGAATATACATATATACATACATTTAAGGGAGGTTAAAAAAAGATTAGTGGTGCTCATAGTGCTGCTTGACACATAACCCTGCATGACAGTGGACATAAACCAACATAAACATCCATGAAGGCTAATTCCAGCTGGTGTCATCTGTCAAAGAGGCTGCTTTTGTCAGTTTTGATGTGAACTTATTTCAAGTGACACATTTTTGTTGACATATGGCTATGTTATTAGGCTTTCTGGCTTGAAATGACATATCACGTTATGATAACTGTCCTTGAAGTTCAGTGTATTTCTGGTATGTCAGAGTGACATAATACTCTGGATGTGACAGATGCCAAGTGAGGCTAGTTGGAAAAACTGAACAAAGGCAAGCACTTCAAAAAGTCTCCTGTACAGTCTCCTGGTAAGACTGACATGATAAACAACTGTATTACACCACATGAAAAAGAAACTAGGCTTTCTCACATATTTTATATGTAAGGAGTTTCCAAACCTTAAAAATCATGATATTAATTAAACCTGTCCATTAACTATTAATCAAATAGCTGAATGGAGTCACCCAAGAATTTCCCATTCATGTACCATAGCCATTGACACTGGGAGTAAGGAATTGTTTCATTGTTAAAAAAATTGTCTAAACAGTCCAAAGAAACATGTCTACAGCACTGTACATTTTTATCACTTAAAATTGTGGCAAAGAAAAAGTAATATAAGTATCATTACTGTGTCATCAGACTTTCAGACAAATGTTACAAAGTCACATAACTTAATACATGGCCATCATCTCCCAACCAGAAGCCATGGATGGCTGTGTTGGAGTGTGCACTGCTGACAGTCTGAAACACTGCCTTCAAGTCAAGTGATAAGCAACCACTCCCAAGCAAATTGCACACATGCTCTTTGTCATTTCCAGGACACTGGGGATGCACAGTGCATATGGCAGGGCATCTAGGACAACACCAACTACATCTGTCTGTTACGTTAAGGCTTTCCAGATGTTTTGATTCATTTCTATGCATCATTTGATACATGGAACGACATGGCTTCGAAGAAGACCGCCCTTCTCCTAACAAGCAGGTGCTCTGCCTGACCACCGATGATGTGAGGAGAGCTCTGCTCAGAGATGTGCAAATGTTGACAAATGTTCTCGTCTTCAATATCGTTCTGAGCATCACTGTCATTCCAAGGTGCATCAAAGCAACCACCATCCCTTTGCCCAATAAGTCTTCAGTCTTCTGCCTCAATGACTACGCTCTCATCACACTCACACTTCTCATCATAAAGTGCTTTGAGAGACTCATCATGAGGCACAGCTGCCCCCATCACTGGACCCCCTGCAATTTGCGTCCTGTCCCAGCCGTTTAATGGATGATGCCATTACCATGATCTTTTACTTGACCCTCACCCATCTAGACAAAAAGGTCACTTATGTGAGAATGCTGTTCAAAGACTTCAGTTCACCATTCAACACCATCATTCCTCTGTCACTGAGGATTGGGAGCAACAGCTCCAGCTCCACAGCACTGAGCACAGGAGCCCCCCAGGCTGTGTGCTCAATCCCCTGCTGTTCGTGCTGCTGGTCCATGACTGTGTAATGCACAGTTCAAATCACATCCCTGAGTTTGCTGATGAGCTGACTAGCCTGTTTGATCAGTGGGAACGATGCAGTAGTGAGAGGAGGTGCAACAGTTAATGGATTGGTGCAGAACCAACATCCAGCCTTCTAATGTAGACAAAACAAAAGAAATGGTTGTCAACTTCAGACAACTTCACTCTCTGTTGAACATTGATGGCTTCTTCTGCAGTTATTGACCAGAGCACCACATTCCTTGGTGTTCACACCAGCTAGAACCTTATGTAAAATCCTCAACAGCACCCTAAAGAGAGACTTTAGCAAGCATTCTGTGCAACTTCATCATGTCCTGGTTTGTTAATTGCACCTCCTTGGACTGCAAGACCCTACAGTGGACAGTAAGGACAGCTGAAAAGAACATCAGGCTTTCTCTTCTCTGTCACAGACATTTATACCACATGCTGCATCTGCAAAGCCACCAGCATTGTGCATGACCCCACTCATCCCTCCCACACCCTTGTCTCACTCCTAACATCTGGCATAATGTTTTATAGCCATTAAGATGGGTTTTTCTATTTCATACTGAAGGTCAACAGACAAAATCAGAACTATACTTCACACACAAATTGAACTGCTATGTTATCCTAAACACATGCACAAACACACTAAAATTGTTTCACTTTAAAAAATAATGCCTGAACTCCTGCTCCCATATAAACACCATTTTTATTCTGTTGTTATTAATACTGTTATAGATATTTTTGCACAATTGTTGTGTAATGATATAGTATTGTTATAGCTACATCCCAACTAAACAACATATATTCCATAAATATAGCTTCTTTAAATTTCTTCTAACCATACTTACTGCTCAGTCTTCCATGCCTCATTCTAACCGAAGTAGTGTATTCTGACATTCCAACACTTCAGTGTCCATAAATATAAATGGATATCATATATATAAGAACTTTTGATTTAGGATTTGGGGTGAAACACAGCAGCTTCCACCCCAGCAGAAACTTGAATGCAGAATTCTTAGACAAGTTTTCTGGCCCTACAAGTCCCCCTCAAGTTCCTTTTGGCACATAAGATGACCTTTCAAGACACAATTCTCAGCTACATTTCTCATGTTGTTCTATTTTGGCTCAAATAATTTGCACCAAGATATTCTAAATGATGTACCACAAATGGCATGTTTCAGACTAGAGCATGTTATTCACATTCAAGATCATAAGCAGAAACTGTCAGACCAGTTTCTGCCAAACCAGAGGGTTTTTTTTTTCTGATTTTGATTTTAAAATCAGTTAGAATGTATAATTTGAATAAAACTCTTCAGTGTGTAACATTTTTGTGAAGACTAGGAAATGGCTGAAAACTCACGACCGTGGTTTGTGTTTTAGATGCATATCATGTAAAGGGTATATCCATTGTAGAGGGTATAGACATGTAGAGGGTATATCCACTGTAGAGTGTATAGACATGTAGAGGGTATATCCATTGTAGAGGGTATAGACATGTAGAGGGTATATCCGTCCAGCCTGGAGGTGATGCTTATTTTAGATTCTTTCCTTGGGTTTAGGACATGGAAAGAGGTATATAAATTCTGTAATTTTATAAATGTAGATGCTGTTTAGAGCTGTCAATTTGAGGTGGAGTGGATACGTTTCCCTAAGGTATTGCAGAAATCTTAAAGAGATCATATTCATAGACCAGCTTTCTGGTCTTACAAATTTTATATGTTTACTTTAGTATGCATACCAATAAAGAAACCAATGTTTTAAGTTGCCATCACTCACACCAATAACGAATTTCAATACTTGTGTTTATAATGCTTGTTTTAAGGTTTAAGGCAGTTGTCATGAAGAACTTGTAACACTGGTTCTATGGACATGAACTGCAGAAATTAAAACAAACACAGATGTCTGCTTAGTTTAAGTCATACAGATTTGAGAACTTTGTACACATGATAAGTATACTGCAAGATAAATAAATAGATAAGTAAATACATAATAAGGTATCAGTCAAATAATAAGGCTACAATCAGTGGCTAAACAGCTTAATTTGATTAGCCTTTGAAAACACAGACGTATAATCAGTTACTGGTTTTATTCCCTAGTACGAAACTGAAGAGCAAAATTCCATATTTAGTGAGTGTGGGTGCTTTCAGGGATTTAAGCTTTGTCTGGTTTAGTTAAAGTTTGCTCGAATTAAATAAACTTTGTAGTGAGAGTATTTAAATTGTGCATGTCCACCTCCAGTCTTTCCCCAGAGAAAATAACCTCAGCCACATGGTTGCCATACTTTACAGTAGGACTTGTTGGAAATTGGAAGTGCAGAAGTGAACAGGCTTTTACTTGAAGGAGTTTGTGGGTTTCTGAGTCTTTCTTACATTGAAAGAGACAAAGGAAATCATGGCTGAGGGTTTGTTTTCCCAAAGGCATAATTGGCAAGGATGTGAAGAAAAAATATCACCATGTATTTTTATCTCTCCAAAGCCCACCATTCTCACATAAACACCAACAAACCCAAACCTTGGATTGGTTTGCTGTATCTGTGTGTGTTTGCTGGAAATGTCTCCTTAAAATTCTTTCTCCTGTATTATTTTCTGATCATTCCGAACTTGGATGAATGCTGATGGTGTTTGGTTTCAGGCCAAAATATCTGTAACACTGAGATCCTTCTTGAATATCTGTGCCCAGATTGTTTATTTAACATCATAGCACAAACATCCTTCTAAAGTGGTAAGGTGAGTAAATAAAGTGAAATAAAGTGAATAAACATTAAAATTATGTTAAAGCTGTAGAGTTTTGAGTGCTTTCCATGCTTTGGTGTGGTGCCAAGCTGTCTGCCTCCAGCTCACTTCATGTGCTGTGGAGCACCGGCCTCTGAAATGAACAGCTAAGCTAATCCATGTTTGTCTTCAGTTATATTTTAATTTCAAAGGAGCACACTCTATAAGGTGCTGTTTAAATGCCTTCTGTGTTAGAAGAAGGGAGCTTGAGCCACTGAGAGGACATGACATTGTACAAGAGCTGTGAATGATGTGAGACAGCAAATGAGAGCGTGGGGGTGTTACTCCTTGTTACTGTGTGCATAATTGCTTTTTGAAGCGGGCTTCAAATAACACTGCAATGAGAATTCAATTAGCCCAGTGTAATTAAGCTGGCTACAAAACCATACCACTAGATGAACTGTAATTTAGCAATGAGCAAGTATTTGCATATATCTGATCAGTTTCCTTTACTAAATTTTCAGAAGGGTTTCTAAAGCATTTGGGTAGGCTGAGGTCTGGGCGGAACAGTATCAAAGGATGTAAACATTAGAAATGTTTTCAGACGCCATTTGTATAAGCCAACCTGATGTCAGCTAAAAAATTCAGGTAACCCAACCCTGAATTTTGTACAAATGAAGATGAAATAAAATAAAACTATCCCTGGATTACCGCATGCATGATATAGAAGTACTGTAAGGCAAAATGGTACACTAATAAAAACCCATCAGTTCACTGATCATTTTGGGTAACATATTTATTTTTGTATTGTAAACACTGTGACCCTTGGCTCCTATCCCATTGCAAAGAAAACCGGAGGATGTTTTTCTACACAATTTCTAAATTTGATTCTAATAACTGAACTATGCACAAATGTTGACAAATCTGCAGAATGTTTCTTACATGTGTAACTTCTCTTACATTTGTAATCATAAGACTATGATATGAGCTGGTGGTGTCTTACATCCATACCCATAATTTGACAGTTTCAGACATTTATGTGTGTACCGTCTATGTCACGGTTCGGTCAGTTGCTTTTCAGTTGTGTGCTCTGTTTTTTTTCTGTTCATGTTCTGGTTCTTTTATTTTGACATGTCTGTATGTTTTGTTCTTTGGTCACGTGT
>JBBPDC010000001.1:45051716-45065098 GCA_037974485.1 Hemigrammopetersius urotaenia
TGTGTGTGTGTGTGTGTGTGTGTGTGTGTGTGTGTGTGTGTGTGTGTGTGTGTGTGTGTGTGCGTGTGTATGTGTGTATTTGTGTTTGTCTGTGTCTTGCATATTACTTCTGCGTAATTTGATTGTGTCTGTGTACAAGTCTAGTGTTTGTGCTGGGGGGTGAAATTGTGAGCCTATTGAATGTCTCTAACACCTACCTGCCTCACTGTGCATATAAGGCACAGACACAATCAGCCATTTGTCTGACTGGTTATCAACAGGCACCAGCAGTGCGCCCCTCGGCTTTTCACATTAGTCCCGTGCACACAGACAGACACACATGCGCGTATACACACTTCCCATATGCCTAGTCTGACAGTGCTGTGACAGACCTTACATTTGAATGCCAAAGGTAGAGAAAGCATGTTTGAAAGTCCTGTGCTAGGGCCATTCTGTTCCGACTCTGATTGCAGAGCTAGGAAGAGACTGTCACATGAACCACACACAAAATTACGCATACAAACACACACTTGCACACAGGTCAATATGATAGCCACAGCCTCTGCTCGAGCGATTCACGCTAGGGTCTAAAAATAAGACTGTGCCATTAAAGATGTTGTTCCATCACTCAGGATGGAGCAGGTTTTCAACTAATCTATTTATATTGTTCAGACAATTATATCCTGCACACTGGAAACTCGAATCACTAAATTGAATTTGAACCTGCCTTTCATATGATTTGACCCCTTTAAATTCAAACCATTAATATGTTCAGTTCCTTTTTTTGTGGCATGAATAAATGTAATATCATTATAATTAGCATTACAGCTTTGAACCGCTAGACTGACGGTGTAGAAAGGCTTATATTTTATTATACAATCAACAGACTGGCTAGTGTGGCAAGCCAAGGGCCTAATTAAATCTGAAGAAAAATGAAACACCAAAGGTTACAGACACGAAAAAGTAGAGTGTATATAGGAATTTATTATGAGTGATTTTCCCTGAAGCTCACTGGAGGAACTTGTTTTTTTTCTGGGTTATTATTGGGAATGTTAGCTAACACATTAGCTAACAAAGTCAAGTGGTGAATCATTAAAGGGAAACAGCGTTCAATATTCCCTCCTATCCAGAAGCGGGGCCATTTCAGAGGCAGTGTCCAAACTGTAGGTCCCCGCATCCCACATTCTATGGAAGAGGAGAAAAAACAATAAATAACTTATTGATCTACCTTGTAGTAAAGCATAAGAATCTTAACCAGTGGGAAGCCTTGTACATAATTGGCCCTGCAAGCAACATTCATCTTGATTACATTCAATTTGAACCTATAAGGATTGGGTAACTATTGGTCATTCATCAAAGTCACATTGGCAGGACTTGGTAAATGGAACTGGGTCTGTTTGGACCTGTTTCATCAAAACCAAGTGGTGTATCACCCTAAATATTTGGGTTAACGAGTGTACAAGAGAGAGAGAGAGAGACTCATTAATTATGCTCTTAATGTACTTTCATATTTATACGTTTTCATGTTATATTCATGTTGATTACATTTTGTGACCTTCTCCAAAAAGCACTACCAGAGCAATGCACATGATAAAGCAATAATGGACTAAGTACTAACTGCTTCACTTTACCATGTTATTGTGTCTCTCTAATGGGAACATAACCAACTGCAAAGCAATTAATAGGCCTACATAGAGAGTGCATGACATATCTGGGATTTGATAAAACCACAGGATGAGCTGCTACACCCCACATGTTTTACTCATATTGAAGAGTACTGCAGAATGTAATTTTGAAGCCATAACAGAGAAATGGAATAACATCTTAAAGGGAAATCCCTGATTCAATGTTATCCTGAGCAGATATTGTTGCCAATTTATTTATTTAGTTATTTAATTTTGTGTCTGGTGTCTTAACAGAATGGTATCAGGCAGTTCTCATCATGCTGCAAAAGTAAATAAATAACTGTACACAAGCCACATTATACGCACATCTTCTTCTTCTTCTTCTTCTTCTTCTTCTTCTTCTTCTTCTTCTTCTTCTTCGTCTTCTCCTTCATGCTTATTTGTATGTTTATCCTTTCAAAGTCACTGAAATTCTTTGAGACACTTGACATTTTGAAAAAAATAAAAAGTGAAGCAGCTGCTCGGTGTCAGTCTGCATCCCTGAAAGTCATTGGTTTGACCTTATTGTAGTCAAGAGACAAAGCCGCTTTCAATAAAGCGGCAGCTGTTGTGGAAGCTGAATGAAGGTTTTTCATTTGTTTGTTTGTTTACTTCTGTTACCTATGGAAGTAAACACTCTGCAGAATGCTGTCATGTCCAAAAAGTGGATTTGTCTCTCAGCCTTGTGTTCTTCTGGCCCGTGCCGTTTGATGGGGGATTACTTTGCCTGGGAGCGAGGCCTACAACAAGGAAGAGGCTGACAGGGATTTGAGACTTATCGAATGGCAGCACGGATCCTGAATAAACAATTAATAACAAAGGAAGGGGGAGTTAAACATGAAGTTGTAAAGAATTGTCGACTGCGGTCATTAGACTGGGCAGAACTTTTTTTTCAGTTTGAGAAGAGATTAATGAGTCCCCCTTTAACAATCGCTCATTAGAGAGAGAACACAATTACGTGAAGGAAACCCATGCGGAAGCAAAGCAGTGATTTCGAAAGCAGATCCCAGACATCTGACGTGCCCTGTGTTTGTATTCATGCGGTGCCTGAATCTGCTTATGAACTGAACTCTGACCGGTGTCAATCTGACTCCTGTGTTCCTCACCAACAGAGTGTATTCAATCACATTAAGTCCCAGACTGGCTGTTGCGAAGAGACAGGCGATGTGCCCTTTCTTTGATGAATTCTATGCTTCAGCAGCTTGACCCAGAGCATATGTTATGTCAGACTCTTTTTGAATGGGTAAACAGGATTGTGTGCATGGACAATCTTTTAACATACGCTGACTTCTCCCGCCCTGCGGGCGCTGAATAAAAGATCCCTTTAAAACAATGGATTGATTGTGCTCAATGCCAGGGGCCCTTTGCACTGCAAAAAGTGTTTAACTCTGCATTATTACCCCTTAATTAAATCCAAATAGTGGCAATACAATGTAAATGATTGCTTTTGATGAGAGGACTCTATCTGCCTCCATTCAAAGTCAACGGCCCGGAAGGCAAAATACATTCACGTGTCTTTTCATTTTTTTGGCTTGTCTGCCGTTTCACTGGTGCAATGGAGCGCTCACATCTGAGAAAGATAATCTGAAATCCCTTTTGTCAACAGCCACATGTTCCCGTTCTCTCAACGCTCTAGGGTCTGAGGATATCTCAACCTCGTACACACTCACATTAGCACGCATGTGTTGTTATCTGCTTCTGAGATGTGCACACACTCGTGCAATTACGCTTCTCTTTCCTCAGCGTTGGAGCTGGTGAAGGGTGCGATGCAAGAGAGTGTTTGAGTGCTGCCTTTTTGCGGGCTCCTTTTGTCCTTGCAGATAGAAATCCGCCCTCGTACATCCAACTATGAAAACGAAGGGAAATTCACTGGAGAAAATGAAAGTGGATCTCTTTTTTATTCTTTCTCTCTACTGCTGAGGGAGGAGCTGTGCGTTAGAGTGGGATAAACTTGCCGTGCATGGTCTCTGTGTCTTTGGCTTAAAAGGCTTTTGTCAAACTGGGTCAATCCAGCTTTCATAATAAGTTGTGAATAACTTTGTGGCTTCATTATCTGCACGCGTCAACTGTGATTTGTCATTGTACAGACGATTTTTTTTCTCCTATGGAGAGACAGGAAAACATCTCACCTACTACAAAGAGGGCACTGAGCTGCTGGTGGTCAAAATCCATTCCCTCTTTCATGCACAAACCTCAGTCCCTTGCAAGTAGGCAATTAGATGTTATTCCATGGCAGCATCCGATCTGATCAGAGCTGCTTTGAAGTCACCAAACTTTTCCTGTTTTCTCAAAACCAAAGCATTGCATCACATGTTTACTTTAGGCATTTCTGCAGAGTGAAAGTAATCATTGCCTCGTCTGCATTTCTAGTGATTTAAAATGCTAAATGTGTTCATTCCTACCTTTTTATGGAACGGATTCTACATGTAATAAGTGATTCTTTGAAATGAAAGAACATTTCTGCCCACGAGCTCAGAGAACCCTGCGAGCCGGAGTGCAGATGAAAGCAAGCTCCAAGTTCAATTAAATAATGAAATGTCTCCAGGCGAATGTCACTGCCAAGCAGTCATACAGACTTTTTATTTTACGATTTTGTGATTACAGAAAGATTAGCCGCACATCGGGTCATGCTTCTGGTCAAGGTACTTTAAATTAGCATGTCCCTGTTCTAGATTTGAGGCTAAATGCAGTGTGAAAAGGCCCATACACCTGTCAGAATAACTCTGAGGAGTACTTTTCATCTGAAAAGGCCCACAAATTGCAGGCTAAGTGACTTGTGGATTTAAAATTAAATTAAAACATCAGGTTTAAAAATGCTGTACAATTTCTGCGTAGGGATGTGTAACCTACAAGAGAAGTTGTTTGAGCTCTATTATGGCTTCCTGTCCCCTTTGTCGTTTTATTGGCAGCATATTTCACCTGGGCTGAAACCTTTTTGCCCATGGTGTCTAATGTCCACGTGTTTCCACACTCACTCATTAGCTGTCTGGCTACTTGTTAGTGCCCTCACCTCCTCACACCACTATGAAAGGGAGGCCACTAATTGAAAGTGCGTTGTGTGGGAAATGAACAGTGTCCACTGAGTGGCTGGTGTGTGACAGGGCTAACCAGGAGCAGCTCTGTCATCCCATCCAGAGACAGCACCAATTAAAAGAGAATGGAAGTGGGGATGTGGTGAGAAGCGCTTGTGTCTTTGAAGCAGGGTTCTGCTGCATTATGCTAATGCTCCTGAATAAGTAGCCTGTGTAAGGCCCTATTATTATTACTTGTTGTGCTCAAATATTGGCTTGTTGGGTTGGACCTTCATAACCCAGTGATCATATTGAGGATTCAACAGTTAACTCATAAATCAGGTCTTGCCAGAGGTAAAATGAGGTGTGAAATAGTAGGTGGACATTGGAGTGGAGTAGACAAGAGGTGGGGGGACTAGGGAGGCAGGCTACCTTGGGACTTGTAGAGCGTAACTCCACAGTGCCATCTGGTGTTTCAACAAGAAAGTTCATGGTGACCCATTCAATATGAAAATAAAGGCATCACATTTTAAGAAAATATAAAAGTACTTTCATTAGGTAGTCGAATATTAGAACAACAATACGTAACTCTTTGAAAAAACTGCCAATTTAAGGCTGATGGCACTCAACAGACTGTCAGAATGTTAAAGTCTGATTTAATTGTTTGATTTTCACTTTTAAGGTGCAGGATATACCTAAAGCAGGTGTATAAAACATTTCTACCCTTATCATTTCATATAATCAATTAATAATGTATTTTGCAAAGTACTGCAGCATTTATAAAAAAAACAATATTGCTTTATTTATATATTTACATTATATGTGACCCAAACAAGAACAGATTTCTTGAATACTATGCCAAAGCCCAGTCATAACAGATTCAGTAAGATGTCTTCTGGGTCATTTTTAGGGACACATATATCACCCGGCAGATGCAGTAAATGGTAATAAATGATAAATATAAACTGTGGTTCTTATGATTGCCTGCCAGTATGGCATTCTGAATAGTAAGTTTGCACTTTGATTAAAGCAGCTCTGTGGACTCTGCAGAGCTGGAGTGTATTTCAGCGTCGCAGAGGCTAATCAGCACTGCAGAAACCCCCAGCTCATTGGAAAACCCTGCCAGATGTTTCAACTTCCTGAGGCATAAATATTCTGGAAGGTTCTTTCAGTTCCAACGAAGCTTGGAGGTTAGGAAGCAACAAACCAACCCTGTGGTTTCTCATTAAATCTATAGCCTGATCTGTCGATTTCACTCACAGCAAGGACACACATAGGCCACACATTAGTACAGTACAGACTAGCACTTCTCACTGGCACACAAATTACTTATCACTGAGTACAGTGAAATGAATCGTACATAATATTTACTCAACCCATAAATCATATTCCAGAAGAATTAACATACTTACCTCACATTGACACCAGACTAAAATAAAGGATAATTATCTGCATTTCTTTACCTGATCTCTAGGTACTGTACCTAAAGCACTCTATGAACAATAATTGCAATGCTTTTCCCTATACTTAATAAGTGAGGTAAGTAGACATTGACTGCAAAGTTGTATCCATTATGAATGTGCTTCTAAACTATTGTCTCTGGAAAGCATGAGCTACAGTAGACTGATGAATGCTGTTCCTTGTTGGAGGGAGCTTACTATCTGTGGCATCTCTCCAGAGAAGCCTTTTGGCACTTTTCATTTAAATAATGTAACACAAAAGCCAAAATATCTCAAAGTTTTCAAATGAGCACAACCAAAGTCCCCACAGTGCATGTGCATTTAGTCAAACATGAAAGGAAAACTGAGGATATTCAAAGAATGCAAAAGATATAATAAAAATCACTGATGTTTTCTTTGTTGCTGAGCACTTGCGTCAGAAACCCTCTTGCAATTGCTCAAGAAAGTGAAAGGATTTCAGATAAATGACATATCAATAAAATGGCACCTTTAAGAATTATTCACTTTGCTGTAGAGGAGATGGTAAAAAAAATATAGTGCCTTTAAGATGTGTCATAAAATATGATGCCATCTCTGCATGTTTGACTGCAGGGATCCTTCTGGCGTCATATCAGTGACAACCTTAAGTGATCCACTGAAAGCATAGGAAAAGTGAATAATAGCAGAGAGAAAGTGACACATTTGCTGCTGCTCATGCCACTTTCTATTTTGCCATTCTGTGTGCTACTGCCATCTTGTGGTTTAAACTTTGCTTCGGATGTTAAATTTATGTATATTTATTTTAGCCATGAGCTCAGCCACAGAGATTGTGTCTCAATTCGTAACTGTCAGTAGCAGTGAAGCAGTCCAAGTAGCCTGCAGTTAATTTTCGGCATAAAAAATTAGGATGAATGTGTACTCGTGAGTGTGTGTACGTGTGTGAGAGCTTTTTAATTGGTGTCTAAAGGTGTGAGGAGTTTGGATTACCTCGCGTTTACTGAGAGGCCAGATTTCAAGCTTGCTCCAGGGTTCAGTTGAACTCTGGGAAACAGACAGATTTGATTATGTCTTCATTTGCATAGTGCCCCCTTGTCTTAGGGCCGGACCCCGATTATATTTCAGCAGAGAACCTGGCAGCAGACCGGCAGAGAGCCCGGCATTTCTCTGTTTCAGTGGAGTATGAAAACCACAAGGCTAAGGAGATCCCATCTGCAGCTACAACAGGAGGCCAAGAGCCCAAATTTAGCAGAGCAGAAGCTGAACGCACAAAAAGGGGGAAACGTTTCGTTTGCACATCATGGATTATTGCACACATATACAAACACTAAATCCATTCTTATGTTCAAATTGATAGACAAGTGAGCTTTGAAACTCCTAAAAACTGAAATGAGATGAAGAACGGGTGCCAAAAACGTCAGTGTTTTTTATTTCGCCTCTGCTGAAGTATCTTGCTCCCAATACACGTTTCATTTCCAAAGCCATTAGTGCACAAGTTCTTGAGCTGATGTAAATCAGCAGTGTTGAAGTCCCCTCTCCCCGATCCTGTTTGTTTAAATACTCTTTTATGAGGCCTCGGTTCCTTTACGTCCCCCAAAGCCCCTGACCTTGTGACCTGCATCTGTGAGTTGCCGTGCCATTTTTAATATCCTGACTGTTGATCGGGCCTGAACTGCCGGAGCTGGCTCGTGTGACGTGTACTGGTTCATGTCATAATTTATTATACGCCATTTTTCTTACACAACCACGTTTACGGCAGCTGCCAGAGTGGTAACTGGCGAAGCTTAAGAGTATTATCTGGAGGATTGTTTTGCATATATTACAGGGTTAAGTGCAAACCAATCTGGTTTATACAAACACAGAAATCCAAACAACGACTACATTGAGGCTGATGAGTTCCACGCCCGCTCACTCGGCAAAGGCTTCCCCCCACGCACATATGCACCGTTTGAGGCTGATTGGTTGTATAAAATACAGAGCTGACTTTGATTACATTGCATAAAGTAATGCACGGACGATTCGCCGAGCCACAGATAGACAGAAGCACCCCCGGAAAGGCAAGGCTGCTTTATGCAAACTCCAGGTGGACGGATTATGGCAAAATTAAAGGAGGCTGATTGCAAGAAAGTAAAACACTCCTCTGCGGTGTATCCTCAGTAACCTTTGTGCGTGTGCGTGTGTGCGTGTGTGTACGTGCGTGCCGGCGTGTGTGTGTGTGTATTGTTTTTTGGCGGCGGAGAGGGTCATGCAGTGAATGTGTGGTGAATGTAAAGCCACCTTAACACCCTGCTGCTGTCAGGAGTTTGTTATGGGTAAAGTAGTTCAAGAGGGCTCAAAATACAAGCTCACAAAGGCAGAGTGAAATTGTCTTGGCATTTTAAATGGAACACCTCCGTGTGTAGTGGAAACTAATCCCCATCGCTGTTTTATTCTTCAGTGGACACTGAGAGGGGAAGTATTTGTGGTTACGGGGTCGGCCCATGGCTGGAGCGGCAGATATAGCCTATTTCCCTCTTAGTCATCAGATGAAGTTACTGATTAAAAAGACAGAGTCTGCCTTATATCACTTGTGTTTTCCCCTCACTGTCCCTCTTTGGGTTTTTGCATTTGTAATCCCACAAGCAATAACAAGCATCTCGCATTACTGTCGCAGCAGTGCACGTCCGTTTTCCCCACCAGAACATGTAGGCGTCAAGCAACAAGGCCCGTGACAACGAGGCCTTCTGGTTAGTGGAAGAGTTTAGTGAACAATCAAATTGGAAAAAAAAACCTTGTATCCTCTAAGTTTGTTTACGCAATGTTGACACCAGTAAAATAGTGACAAATCTATTTTGCTTTACAATTGTTAGTATGTAGCTGTCTTCCACAAACAGAATTTAAAAACAATTTTAAAAGTAAAAAACTTATTTTTGAGAGGGAGCTTTTAGAGACATTAAGTGCTTAAAGGTTCCTAAGACCACCACCTCTGTAAGTAATTCTGACTCGGCCAATTTCTCCAATCTGGAGCATTTCTCATTGAAGGGCTTTATTAACATCTTAAGCAGAAATCTTGAATAAATGATTGAATTCTGCTCCAAGAACTCGACAGAAAGTGTGTGGTGATGTGTGTGGAAAGTGTACGCATGCAGTTTGCTCATGCTAACTGGTGTACATAGGCTTCCATTGTCATGTTAGCTACTTTAGCCGCATTGCTCCACTGCGAAATTAAAGAAATTTTAGACACAAGCCATATCTTGGCTGATTGAGTATGTTTAGAGTAAGTGAGGGAATAGTGTAAAGTTTGATTTTGTCCCTGAAGAAAGTTCATTTCCATCCGTGTGTGTGTATGTGTGTGTTGGGGGTGTTTCAGGCCGACGCTGAAGCTGTGGCAGGGCAGGAACAGACAGGCTTTCTCATGGCCAACATCTGCATGGGTCGTTTTGTCATGCTGCTGGCGCGGGGGCTGTCACTCTGAGAGAAACAGCGTGACCATGTTGATTAGGCTAACCTTTTGGGCAGGGAGTGGAAATATGCTGTCAGCTCATTACAAAAATACATAAGCTCTCACATTCAATTACTCACTTAGCAACGGCAGATTAGTTTGTGGGAGCTGCCAGCATTGTGGCCTTCACATGGTCAACAAAGAGGGGCTGTAATCAGAAGAGTTTTGAAGATTGCAACGGATCTGTTTCCAAAGGCTACGCCTTTTCCTCCTTAAACTTGTCCTTGCCCTGTAACTCAGGCCATAATACGGACAAATATTTACAACGGTATTTACTCTGAATTTGTTTGCTTTTTTCATTCTGGTCTTAAGTGAATTTCATAGTTCATAAAACATCACACAGCTTCTTTAACGACCAGATTATGTGTGTGCTACGTTTAGGTCAGAGAAGTGTAAAGCTTTTCATTCTGCCTCCCACACTCACACACACGCACACACACACACATTCAAATCTCATTCTTCTCTTTCTCTTTATTTTTTACCTTTTCATCTCTTCCATTTCTCTTTTCTACTTTTGCATCTCTCTCTCTCTCCCTCTCCCTCTCTCTCTCTCTCTCTCTCTCTCTCTCTCTCTCTCTCTATCTATCTATCTATCTATCTCTCTATCTATCTCTCTATCTCTCTCTCTCTCTCTCTATCTATCTATCTATCTATCTATCCATCTATCCATCTATCTATCTAGCTCTCTCTCTTTTTCTCTTTCTCTGTTTTGTATTACCTCTCCATCTCTCCCTTCTCTCTTAACCTGTTCTTTAATGACCTCTCTCTTTTTCTATTTCTCTATGTTTCCTTTTACCTCTCCATCTCACCCCTCTCTTTTCCAGTTCTTTATTGATCTCTCTCTCTATCTCTTTCTAACACACACACACACACACACACACACACACCCACACACACATACACACACACATACACCCAACCCAAATCTCTCCCTGTTTCCCCCTACCCCTTCTCCCTCACACACACATACTTAGACATGCACCTCCTCACACACACATGCACACTCACAGAGAGAGCCCCTAAATCAGTTGATGTGAGTGGAAACCCCTCCTTGAGCCATGAATCATCTGGAGGCCCTGACGTGCATACACACAAACACACACACGCACACACACACACACCACCCACCGTTCCCTCTCAGCTCCCTGCCTTCCTCTTCCAATACGGATCAAATCTGTTAATGCCTGACATGGGCTGTAAACCAGCTGTCCATCAACAGCCACAGGGAAGATTTGTTATGACTGAGGGGATCCTGGCTAATGCTGCCAAAGTGAGGTCTATACTCTTCTCCCAGAGAAGCAGCTTTGATTGCGTGTTTAACCTCAGGCCTGTTTCTGCACAGAGCACGGTGGATATCATCTGACTAGGAATTAATTGAGGAAAATAACACACTCATGGAGAACATACTATCTCAGCTTTCTGGTGTTCTGTTTCATGGTGCAGTAAAATAGCCAGTTGCAATTTGCATCTATTTTCTGGCACACTTGGCCTCTATTTCGAATCACTGGTTCAGGGTGCACTTACCTCCACAATTTGTGTTTTAAGACCTTTTTAAGTTTATTATAAGAAGCTGCTGTGTTGCACAAGGGCCTCCTGATGCTTTTCATCTGGTAATCATGGATAATGGCATTGCATGAGGCAAAATATTAACAATGGCACTCTCGGCTGAGTCAAATCTGACTAAAAACATCCACCACAAGAGGGCGGTACAGGCACAACTCTCAAGCACTGACCAAGTTGTAAGTGTTTTTGTTGCTGTTGTTCACTTTGTTTCATTCTTAAAATACATGTTGATTTCATTTATCTATTTATGCTTACATTCTCCGGTGTCTCCTTATTTTGCTAAAACACAGCCAAGAGTACAGCACATTGTTCGATTTGCACAGAAAGACTTTTGCAAAGCTGCACATCTTAAAGTCTCTGTCAGGATTTGCCAAAACAGTGCTATAGTTATCCTTGTGCTAAACAGAACAGTTCATTTGTCACCATATTGTAAATGTGTCCCGTTGATTAATTGATAGGCCATGGCATTTATCATGGAAATGCCTTGCCCTGAATCTTTGTTTGGTCTTTTACTCCACCTCGCTCTCGGGTTTCTGCTTAACCAACCGTTTCTGATGCATGTTCAAATTGATTGAAGCCTTGAAAGCTAAAGATAGAAAATTATATGCCCCACGCACACTAAGACACACTAAGACACATATTCTTATGTTTTATTATATCCCCAAGTCTTCATCTGAAACTGGCAATCCTTTCAAATGTAAAACGATATGTACCATATAATTTGCTGCCCAGAAAGAACAACATTTCATGGCTTCTGGGAACTAATGTGCCTAATAATTTGTTCTATGCAGGTTCAATAAAACTGCTCTTTGTTGAGTCAGACTGTTGGTATGATAAGTGCTGTAGAATGTTTCATGTCTGCGAAGAGGGAAAAAAAAAACAATTAAAAGAACAAAAAATATATGTATAGCTTTCAGCAATAATCATTATAACATACAGTAATTATTCAATTTACTGTCAGGATAGTGCAGTTAGACATGATTTATCATTCATAACATAAACAACGTCTGGTGTTGATACAGCCAGATTCTTCTGATTGATGCTGTAAAAATGTGTGTGATTTCCTCTTTGGATGAGGAGCAGAGTGTTTGAATCATTTGATCATTAATCTACGCGGCGCTTTATTTATTCTCAGCTCTGAGCGCATACGGGGTCACAAACGCCCTCTTCCCTGCCGGGCCTCACCCGCAAGAAACCACAGGTTACTCTCTGAGAAGTAAAACATTACATTACAGAGTGTCACAAATGCCCATGTGGGGCCCCGTGAGGTCAAATTAAAGTCTGTGTACTGGTGGTGTCTCTGGACAGTGTTGTGGGCTTCACACTCAACTATGTGTGTGTATGTTTGTGTGTGTTTGTGTGTGTTTGTGTGTGTGCCTGTGTGTGTCTACATGGCTGTCAGGTGCCTGTTCAACACTCTTTCACGCCCACCGCTGTCCTCTAGTCTCCAGGGGGCTGCGCTAAACTGGAGGCCAAAAGTTCTGCACAGGTTAGCAGCATGCACTCAGCTTCCCACAACCTCCCAGCCAGACATACAGATCTCCATTTCCTGCTCTCCTCACACAGCAGAGCCTGCAGGAGGCTTGTTTTCCAGTTTTGTTTTGTTTTGAGAAGCCCTACAGAGATAACAACGGTAACTAGCGCAGACAGTATGAGATAACAAAGAAGTGAAGTGATTAAAATTGATGCATGTCTGAGGCTACATTGATTATCTGTGCTGTTGTTGTCATTGTCTGTGCTATGTATAGGTCACATAGCTGTGTACCACATACACAACTGCATTCAAGACAAAGCACTTTGTATTCACTGCCGTACAACTCAGTGCCCAGTGCCAGTACTGAATACTGAGTTCTTTTGCTTAGGTTAGCCACCTTTGCTGGCACCTATCACAACAAAGCACTTGGTAAAAAATGAATAAACTCTGTGATTAAGGTGGCATTCACATTCTCAGTATAGCTGTTATCCATTTGTATCAGCATTTCAGTGGGAATGCTAATCTAGACAGGAAAGCTTTCTGACATGAAGATAGCATTTTCAACTGCACCCAGATTAGTGTGGACATGGCCTAAATAAACTTGGTAAAATAAAAAAATAAAATTGGTATCTTGTGTAGAGAGTGTTATGACATCATCAGCTGTCTGAACTAGAATATTGTATATGACAACGGGCGTCAGTTTAGAGAGAAAATGATGACATCACCGACAGATGTTCCTGTACCTTCTAATACATATATATATGTGTATATATA
>JBBPDC010000001.1:45069005-45084752 GCA_037974485.1 Hemigrammopetersius urotaenia
ATAGATAGATAGATAGATAGATAGATAGATAGATAGATAGATAGATAGACAGACAGACAGATAGATAGACAGATAGACACAAGAAAGATGAATAGAATAATTAAAAGTGTTGCTTTATAGTATTGTGGATGGACGAGGTACATGAAAAGAAGGTATGAAAGCTGAATGTGTGCGTGTGTGTCTGGAGTGCTAGATGGAGCAGTGCCTGGTGCCAGACTGCAGTGTGTGTTTATTTCCTGTGCATTTCAGCAGGGCCGGAGTGGAAAAGGGGAACCAGGCTCTGGATTAAAAACACCAAATCTAATCTATCATTTCAGAGTGGTGCCGCTGCAGAATTCATATTTATTGTTAATGTCTGAGCTGTCATATGTTGAGCGCCTGTTCCACACTGTGCCTTTTGTCAGACCCCACAGGCTGAGTGTAACAGTACAGAAACACAGGGCAGCAGTCTAACGCAGCCCAAAGTGCTCGGCACGGACACAGATGCGCTCACTCGCTTACTTAAAAGATCTGTCATAAACACTTATTACACATTATGTATTCACTGTATGAAAGCGGAGCTCCTGTGCCACACACACACACACACACACTGGGACTACGATTCCAAACCATTTATTTATGCAAAAAGGCCTTTACTATAATCATATTCGAACTTTTCCAGCCTGGCGGCATTTTTACAACAGATTACCTCACCTTTTTTCCTATTGGAAACACTTATTTCAATTGTCTCACAATCAGAGTAGATAAAATGTCACAACACATAGGCTTTTAGTCATCTGAAATGAAGTTTTAAGAAAATCCTGTAACTTAATTTTGACACTTTATTATGTCCTTATGGAAATTGAAAGCTGCTCTCTAAACACTTCGCAGCTGTGTGAGCTGAAAATAAGCTCTGAAATCTATCGAGAATATGATGGTTTTGTCAAAACAGTGCAATTTTCCCCTAGGAAGGGATTCTACTAAGGTTCTCAATAAAGAAGCAGTATATTCATTTTCACAATTAACCTCTGATTCCTGGTCTAGAATTTAATAATCATGAGACTTACAATTCAGTCATTACTATTAATAGCGTGATAACTAGCTATGGAATTAAAATCTGTTATGTACACTGTAAAATCATAATGAACTGCTTTCAGTGTTACAGCACAAAATGATTATATATAACTTTACATTTTATGTTTGGTTTATACTGTTTTATGTTATTTTTAGATTACAGATGGCTAAACAGCATCAATATAAGAGAAAAGGTGTTTCTACCTGTCCACTAAGGTGTCTTTTTTTCAGAGTGCAGTGCTCATAGGACACAAACACATCAGCTTTCAAAATATCAGCAGAAACCCTACAATTTGACCATCCTTGGCCATTTTCTACTTAAACGGTTTTGTTTACTTCTATCAGGAAACTTCCCGAAGAATTTATCCAGAGGACATGTCGGAAGGCATAAAAGAGCCTGGTTATGGTCATCAATCACTGGATACACCATCGCCAGAGCAGTCCTAGTAATTACTGATTAAAAGCAGCTCTTCTTGAAGATGCATCAGTGAGAGTGAAGTGCAGGGAACCTGTTATCTGACCATGTGTCAAGACCAGTCACATTCATGCATTTCAGAGTAAAATATACCCCCCCCCCTTGCCAGCACAGCCACTTCCATCTCATGTCAATGTGCTATTGAAAAGAGCATAGAGGAATCACAAGAATTTCCAAATGGCTGTGGGACATGGCAGAATCATAATGGAACCTAAAATCATTCCATCAAAACAGCCAGGGCCAAGCGTGTCACAAATGAATTGAACGTAGCATCTTACAGCCTTAACTCAAGCCTCTTAATGCCCAACCACATGCTAATTTCTTTCATTTTCTCTCTTTTTCCCTGCAACTCAGACAGAGCTAAGATGGTGTTGGTGCAATGTTTTGCTCCAATGGAGAGAATCACATTTTTTGACATTTGTGGGGTTTATTTTGGACCATGACTTTTTCTGTCCATAGGATGGACAATACCATGGACAGCTACAATTAAGTGCCTCCAAAATATTTGCCATGAGAGGGCGTAAGAGAGCTCAGGCTGTTTGTGAAGATTAGAGATTTTGTTTTGAAATGCCTGTTCTTTTTTTTACAGTGTTTGTATAGTTTAATAAACAGAAAAAACACTGGCTATATAAAATACTTTTTTAAGTTGATTTTTTAGATTCAAAGAGGCTGTATGTGGTCTCACACTACATTTCCTTACTCACAAATATGAAATGTACATTTTTAATAGGCTATAGGTTAATAATTTATTGTAATTACTGAAAAAAAAAACATTAAGATTAGCAGTTCAATAACAAGCCTCCAGGTTCATGCAATCAAATATAGAGATGAAGTGCTCATGTTCTGTGGTCAGCAAGTTCATAATTTCCTTTTCAAATTATTTATTATGTAGGTTTCACTGGTTAAATTACATTTTATTGTTCAGTGCATAAACAGTGAAAGAACTCATATTTACTGTTTACAGGACATTACTAAAAACTAAATTCATGAGTACATTTATGGCACTTAGAACAATGCACATTTTGCCATTAAAGCAAAAATGTATACCTCTATTTGTTTTTTGTTTTGTTTTTTATTGTTTTTGTGTTTTTTAATACCAGCTGCACTTTACATTGTGTCAGAGGTTGTTTTTGTCATTGTGTCAGAGTGAATGTGAGTATAGAAAAACTTCAAATAAAATCTTACTACTTTAATCCTATATACATTTTTCTTATTATACAGTTACCTTTTCAGAAATTTAGGGGGCAGGGATAAATTCAACTTGAAAACGTCAGATCATATCATGGTGATGAGGGAAAAAAGAGAGTTAATATAGAGCCAAACCGTCTGGATTTGGTGTGCACTATGTAGAGCACCTGCACTGATTGAGTAGCCCACTGCAGTAACCCAATCTGCAAGCTTAACTCAGTGCTGTGCCGATGGTGGTCCACATTAATCCCCCACAGGTGCCAAACACCCTGCACCCACTGATACCACCAGAGGAGAGGCTTTTGTCTGTCTGTATCAAGTATACTCTCATTTAGTTTCTCAGTTTCATTCTGCACTGTAGAGCATGAAACTACAGATCTGCTGCTTTCCCTTCACGAGACACTGTTACTGTAATATTGCTGTGTATTTTTCATGTGTGTACTTTGCAATAATAAAATAAAGTTACATCGACTCGTTTTAATAACAACTGCCCCAGTCCTCTATTATCTCAAAAGCTTTAGACAGAAAGAGGGAGAGAGACGACTTTAATAACTTTAACAAAGATTGTATTTGGAGATTTAAAATAAGCTGTTTAGGAGATGCTTAAGGCAAACATGCTTAAAACTTTAAGCGCACTAAAAATGCATAAAACTATAATGAGGTTACAGAGCTTTACTATAATATGATAGCCAGCCTTTCACAAGCCTGTTTCTCCTGCAGCTGGAAATTAGGGGTGAATTAAACACTGCTGCCATTGTCATTTACAAATAGCTGAACGTGCCAACTAATAATCTTTAATATCCACTGATGACAGGATGGAATTAGCCACATATTTTCCACAAAACACTCAATTTTCTTCCTCGTTGTGTAAGCTAGGCCCTAATTCCATCTTTATACGGTTGGGCATTAACCCTATTGAAGCATCAGTGCATGCGCTTGGGGCCCCGGGGCCCAACAGGGGCTTCATTGGGGCTCAACGTGCCTTTTGTTGGAGCTTCATGACACAGCAGGATCCTGACAATCAATACAGCATTACAGTTAAGCTATGCAATAATTACCCTCATTAGCTGTAACTGGAGCATAGAGGAGACAGAGTTGCACAGAAATCTGCACAAATGTGTATATTCTCAGGGAATGCATCATAAATGTAATTCAATAATCCTGGAAACACATATTATATCACCCCTGACCCTCATGTATTGCCCTTAAGCCAAAAGGCTGCAGTATTTTTTTTTCCTTTTTCTTTTTCAGAGTCATGGCAATTGTTCCTAATTCTGTCTCCGTTTGGCTGCTTTACTTTCGCTCACTTCATTACTTGTAATGTTTGATGAGGTTGTAGAGAGACATGCCCACCTCCACACACACAACAGTAACATTAATACAAAAAGAGAAGAAAAAGAGTGGTACAGTTGCATGGAAATGTTTACTTGTTTATATGTTTATTTATGGTCAGGGTCACCATGTTTTTCTAATCATGGGCACCGAGGCTGAAAATGTGCAAGTAAAATCCTTGTTGTTGTTATAAACAATGCATGGTGAAGCAGGAAACCCTTAAACTGCCCCAAACTACAATCTATTGAATTAGACTGCTCTTAGTGCATTGGCTCTCCGCACTTCTAGATTTTATCAGGGCATAACTCAATCAAAACAATGTGCATTTCAGATTCAAACTGGAAATAAAAGTGTGTAACATTAGTAGTTGTTGTGGCACACTTTATTTACATCCCTAGCAAAATGTTAGAAGGAACAGGAGGAGCTACATGAGGTCATCTATTGTAAGAATAAAAGGAAAAACCAAGAAGTAGAAATGCATATCATTCAAAAAGTGGACATTTTAGTTTAATTAAATTACATTTTTATACATCATTATGGTACCAAAATAACACTACCGACTATAAGTTAAGGGTATGTGCTCTTCTGTGCTCTGGCTCTGACGTAAAGCACATTAGCAAAGATTACAATCATTATGTACAAGCTATTATAATTTCAGCAGGCGGTATGTGGAATGTTCTGATGGTGTTTGCACCTGCAGGAACTGGACTTCATAGCCATCGCAGCAGATCCAGTCTCAGGCAGCACAGTGGAGGGGAGATCAGGGAGGGATCTGTGTGACTAATTGGGCTTTACCTTGCCAGAGAGAGAGAATGACCATTGGCAGCCCAGAGCACAATAATAGAGCAAAGTTTTGAACTCTGTTTGGTTTAATTTCCTCTGTAGTGAAAGGAAAGGAAGATTAATGAAATATCCCCAAATCCATCCTGTTCCATTTCTATTAAATCAACAGTGAAATGTGACCGACCAGGAAGGGGAAGGTGGATAGTGTTTCTGCGTTCAGCTAAAGAGACCTCTGTCTGCTGACGAGTGGTGCTATTTTGAAAATTCAATTGTTGCCAGAGTGTCCATCTCAGGGTGCACTTCACTGAATATGAACAAATATTATATTAGGAATTACGAATGTCATGTTAGTTAGATAGTTAGTTAGTTAGTTAGTTAGTTAGTTAGTTAGTTTGTTTGTAGTGTTTAAACATTTACTGTGTTATTAAAACCATCTGCCATTTACAACCTGATTACCATGTGTAATATATGTATGTGTGTGTGTGTGTGTGTGTGTGTGTGTGTGTGTGTGTGTGTGTGTGTGTGTGTTTATACAGTATAAAGAATTGTTAAAGGTTAAAAAGTGCAGACAGTTCTCAGCACAATAGAAATGAACAAAAATGGCCAGAAAAAACAACTTTTAAAATTAATTTCTAAACGATGTTGCACCAGAAACAACAGGACAGATAACCAACCTTTGCTAAAATGGGTGGGCGAGGCTAGATTGAGTCCAGGATGCAAGAATGAAAGCCTTAAGGGAATTCTCGGTATAACTGTCCCCCTCAGAAGCCTAATTTTACTCAGCGGGCTGCGGCCCTAAACTAAGTCCATCTGACATGGCTAATCTCTCTGTTGGAGCTCAGTGAAGGCTCTGCTGGTTGCCCTTACAATGGGGTGATCAGGCGGACAAACATCTTTAAGCATTAAAGCTAATTCAGGGCTTTTTTCCACTCTGGAGTGTTACATCTGCACTCAGCTGTGGGACAGGCTTGCTTACTTTGGCTCATTGTTGTGTCTGTGTGTGTAAGTGTGTGAGAGAACCGGGGTGAACTTTATGGGTGTGTGAAGAGCCAGCGATTGTGAGTAGCCCACTCACCTGCAGCCATTGCTTGCTTCACTTGCATAAGAACGTACCGGACTGGGGAGTTTGACCTACTTTGAAAAAAAAAGAAGCAATCTATAAACTGGCATTTTAAACTGTGTCTTTTAAGACATCGTAAATCTCTTGCTTTTGCTCACCATTCTAAAAGGCCTTTACTTGCGAGTGACAGTCAGCATACTCAAGTTTGACTATGATTGTTTTCAATGCCCTCCCTCCTTCCAACTCTGCAGTCTGTCATTTGGAACAATAATAAACAATCACAGACGAGGGGCAAAAAAACCCTCCTGAAATCTATTACTGAGAACAGTGTGGTTATGGTGAGAGAGAAAAACCAAGAAAGAGAGAGAGACAGAGGGAGAGAGAGGACGAGAACATTTTCCCCCTGCAAACATCACTGTAATTTCCAGTGCCAGGCTGATTCGGGCCAGGCTTTCCACACTCTTATCTGATCCTTACGGGTGGTCCCTGGCCCCCCCCTCCCATTATTCCAGCCACTCAGATCTGGAAATCTTCTTCGCACCAACACTTGGTTTGTGGGTCCCTCCACTGAAGAAAGACTGCAATCATTTCAAGGGAAAAAGAGGAATACGCGTGGTTAACAGGGGGGATTAGGATCACTTACAATACAGGCCAGCGTGTCATTTGCCCCCTGTGCTAATGTTCATGCACTCATTTGACTGCACAGAACAAATCTTTGCTTTAAAGAACAGATAAAATCAGGCACTGATTAATAAGGGACTGTAATCCTGTTACTGTTGTTGTGATAAGGTACACTATAAAGCATGATATGTTACTATCATCATGATGCATTACATTAAAGCACACATTTCTAAGTATACTATCAGTATCATCAGTTCTCTTAGAACACTGTGTCCTAAAATGTTGCATTAAAAAAGACAAATAACAAGCAGTGTAGTAATTAACTGATAAATTTAATAGACTGACTAGTAACACGTAGCTGATTGGATGTCAGCACATTGTCATTATCATGTTTTACTAATTAATTATTTGCAATTGATCTGTTTTTAAAAAGTCTGAAAGCTCCTTTAATTAATTCATTTACTGATAATTTATATTATTTTAGTATTAAACTGTATTATATGTAGTATTATAATATTGTATATAACCATTTTATATTAAAATAATTATATTTTTATTCATAGTCTTTTTGTGGCACTGTTGTTTTGCTGGTGTTTATTATTGATTTAAACTAGTACATAAACCTCTGAAAAATGTATTGCATCAATATAATGGCGAATGGAAAAATAATGGGAAAATATAACCTAAATATAATCTAAATGTTTATGTAACTGTCATAATATTGGAGTTTTCCTTTATTACTCAAAAAATCAGCCATGTCTGATGGGCAGTAGCGCCACAGATGGGGCAGATGTTGGGAATATAATTACAATTGTAAAGTAGAACAGCAAAGCGAATCCATCTAGCCACTCAGGAAGTCTTGTTCACCTTGCAGTGAACCCAGGAACTGCATGCGATTCTGTAATGCACGCAAATGTCCTTGCATATAACACCTCAATTCGTCTTACCTGACAGGGAAACAAAACTGATGAAAGGTGTCCAGCAGTCTTGGTCTCATGCAAAAGTAATTACACATATATATTACACAGATGTCAGGTTTGGATTATATATGCTGTTCTACTTTAGATTTTATTTGCTGTTCTACTTTATATATATATATATATATATTTTTTTTTCCCCCAATAAGCAAATGAAGTCTGCTGTCCATGTTTTATTTAAATCATGACTTAAGGTAACCAAATTCCTCCTCTGCAGTCCTGTATCTATGCTCATGGCTCAGCTGGCACTGAGAGCATTCATAACGCTGAACATGTAATGGGACAGCAAATACATTTCAAACAGACACGCAAAAAATATCCCTGACAGGCAAATAGCCTCACAATATCAGAACGTTTTAACTTGGCCATATGTCAAATGCAGCGATGGAAAAGTAAAAGCAGTACCTGATGTTTGGTGAACGCTTTTTCCCAGCATGAAGCTGCATATCAGACACACCTCGTTTCTGAAAGAGCCCACTATAATGCCTACTGTAGCATTCGCTCACAAATGCCTGTGAGCTGTCGACCAAACATAAGAGTCTAATACTGCTGTTCAGTGATGAATAAAAGCTTTCCAAAATTTTCTTTTTTTCCCCCTCTCTCTGTTTGCCACAGAGCACAGCTGGCTGTCTATCTAAATATGCAATTTCTTTTCTTTGCGAATATTACTCTTGGCTGGGTGTCTAACAGATTAGATTATATTGATAGAGAAGACATATTTGGAGATTGGAAATTAAATGGAGTTCCTCATGCCACAGCCCTTAATTTGTTTTTCGTTCTTATTACATGTGTTCCCGGTTACTGTATTCGCTGATTTGCTACGTCTGTTATTTTATATTACCACCAATTTGTGCACATCTAATGCTAAAACACACTGGTTTTCACTCGCAATCAGTAAAGCTTTTGCTAGCAAAGGATTGGGATAACTCTCCAGCAGAGAATTTGCTGAAGGTTGGTCTGTTTATCTCCCGAAAAGGCATAAACTGTGAAAAAAGAGAAGTACAGCACACACTGTCGCTGAATATGTACATTACTAAAATGGAAAATAAATCAGTGAGCATATCTGAGCACATCAATGAGCACATCTACCACTGCTAAGTCGACATTAGAGCAGTTCTTATGTCCTATTTTTAAGGTAGCCTACTTTCAGTGTCAGAATACGTTACATTTCCATAGGAATACATTTCTATAACCCTATATTGCTCATTTTAACCATTAACTAATAACCATACCTCCTACTGTAAAAAGCTAAAAACATTTACTCACCACTTACTTCTACATATTCAGACCACAGATTTTGTGTTAACTTTTTTCTGTGTCCAATGACCAGATTCAATTGAGTAGGTTCAGTGAGAAGTAAAAAGGTTCAGTTTACCAGATGTGGAACAATGAAAAACAACTAGAAACAGATATGGCTCAGTTTAAGTATGTCCATCTCATTCAATAACATTCAGACCTTTAGCTGCATTGCAGCAGTGTCTTGATTGCATAGAAAGGACATGCAGCTCTGCTTCATCAGCACGTAACATGCTCCTTCTCGACAGAGGTATCTCCATAACGCTTTCCTTTAGGTCACCATCTCCCTGTGTTATAAATGGACATATGAAACAACACAGTCAACCAAGCCTGAAATTTGGACCTGATTGCATGGCATTGAGTCTGCTGCAGTTCAGCAGAGAGCAAGTTGATGGTAGAGTGAACGATAGCCTCCCACACACTAAACACTTCAGACGCTTCTGATACTCCTTGTGTGAGCTACTCTGGATTTTTTCAACCCAACGAATGAGGTTAGCTGAGAAACGCCAGACAAATGCTGCTGCTCAGAGACATCTTCAATTTCCTGTGACGTTCCTGCTGAAAAGGAGAAAAAAAAAAGGTTCAGCGGAGCCTCTTTCAGGTCAGACAGCTTAGAAATAAAGTTTCCATCCCACCTACCATGTGGTGCCCTCTCCAAGTACAAGCCCAATCCTACATCTGTATTTATCCTGTTACACAAATCCACCAGGATCCAATTCATCTCGCCAAACAGACGGAAAATATGTGAATTCGACAGGGCCGACAAAAGCAGCGCTTGTGGAGCACATCGTGTCCCTCAATCTAATTCTCCATGATCTGAGCTGCGAAACATGCCAGACCGTCTTAATACTTTGTATCAAATCCCTGCAAAAGCGTATAATTTCCATTGATTGCTCACACTTGCGGCCCACTTACAAACACACCGGTAGGCTGGCTGGGGAGCACCTCCGCAGCACACATTTCTCGGTCTTGCTGTTTCTCCCACTGTTGCCAACATATTTATTTTTCACTTTCTAAGTGGTGGCTGAAAGGGAAAAGAGAGAACAAAGAGTCATTCTGTAAGCATGTGTAAAGTTAATATAGCTCTATTTTTTCCGCGTTCCTGCTGAGTTGGGAAATATTGTGCCTTTTTTTTTCAGTTTGGCCCTCTCATGTTCCATTTAGGCTGGTTTGAGAAAATGCAGGGTGTTTTACATCATACAGTGAAAAACACAAGACATTTGGAGTTATTTAGAACCTAGAATTTACAATACAGCACTGTAGTTTGTGGATTGTTTCTACAGAATCCACAAAAGGAGCCTTTTTCACAACCCAGACATGCAAACAACTGCAGTGTTAGTCCACAGAGGGTGAACAAATGCAATCACACACAATGTCTGAGCTAAGGATTTGCTTCTAATCTGCACATGCCTGCAATATCTAATATGTATGGCACAGATTTATGGAAATAGTGTATGAAGGGGAGTAGTAAAGTGTTTCAAAGAATTCCTCCCTTTTTTAAAACATCAGAACATTCGACCATCAGACCTCAACCACTTTTTACAGACATAATACTGCAGTGATGTCTTATTCTTCAGCCTCCAGGACAAATACTTAATTTCCTCCTTCTCATAGAAATATTACAATTGAAATTCACTATGTGGACGTTTCAAGCACTGTTATTTCTCCTGTAAGTTACTGTTTTATGAGTTTTTTTTTATTGTTTGGGTTTTAGTTACAACATTGATAATCCACCACAGAAGGTATTTATTCACTGGGGCTGCTGCACCAGACCCACAAAAATGATAACTCAGTCATCAGTTGTATTTATATTTAGATATCACATGGAATTATAGTTTAAAACACATCAGAGGCTTGTTGCACTCTCTCTCTCTCTCTCTCATGCTCTCGGAGGCCTCCTACAACTCTAAAAGAGCTTCTGTGAAGAACCACTTTTACCAGCTGGAAAAAGACTTGTTCAAGCAGAACATGGCCTCCAGAAAGCTGTCACTTCATAAGTCAAAGCTCGAGTGGAGACAGGTCACTAGCATTTCATAACCGCACTCCCTCCGTGCTGCTAGCATGGAAACCAGTGGGCAACTTACAGCCACTTCTTTTCAGTCCCTGAAAGCTAATCATAGCTCTTCAGTAGTTCAGGCAGAAAGTTTGGCAAAGCAAATATTTGCTTCTTGTGATATATCATAAACTTTTTTTATCATTTCTTACTTATTACATACATTATTAAACATGTCCTTTATACAATGTAGACCTTTTGTGATAAACAGACAAATAGAAAGGTTTTCGTGAGATTAAACAGTGCAGATATTATACACATATATATCATATGAAAAAATTATTTTCTTCCTCTGCGTTCATTAAAAGGAGATCCTCCAAGTATTTCAAATGTAATTGTTATAAAAGAAATTTCTTAAAAGGTTTACGACTGTCACCAGCAATATTAAGAAAAATTAAAGAGCTGTCATTTCTTTGCATGGCTTTTCTTCATGACACAGAACCTGTCATAAATTGTTCTTTAAACAAACTAAAATGGTTCTTTATATCATCAAAAGGTGATCTAATATTGTTTCAAGTAATAGAACCTAGAATTTATTTGGTGATATAAAATCAATTTTGCTGACAGTTAGAAAGTTAGCTTTTCTGAAACCCAATGCTTTGCTTGGATTTCAACAGCAGCGAATGTGCCACAGAAATGTTGAGAAGTTTTATTTTATTTGCAGTTTCTAATTGCAATAAATATCAAAAAGGCCAGGATTTACAAATCTTTGGTTTACTCTTGGTTTCTGCTCACAACAGAAGCATTCAGCAACTTGCATTTAAAGCCTGGACTGGAGATAGGCATGTTAAAGACAAGTGAAGAGTGAAAGTGGATTAAAGGAACGTTAAGTTGGCAGCACACCTCTTTTTTCACCTCTTTAGTTACATCATTACCTCACACTGACACTGACGTCAGTGAACTCTCTCTCTCTTTTTCCCCTTCTCTCTCTCTCATTCTCTCGCACTCTCACTTTGGACTACAATTTAATATGTATTGCTTTATTATACGTGTGTTGTTTTTTCTAACGTGGTAATTAGGCCTCTGTTTTGATACTGTGTTTGCTTTTCAGCCCTTAATTAATAACGTGGCGTAATTTATTATACTACTGCTCATAAAACTTAAGCACCTCTCAATCCTGGATGTATAATCTTTTTGTAGGAGCCCAAGGGTAAAGCTGACACTTCGCTCTAGCCAGCAAAAAGCTGCTCAAGACAGCCTTTGTTTCTTTCTTTCTTTCTTTTTTGACACTGAAGGTCTAATATCAAAGATGGAAACCTTTAGTTTAGATATTTTCTAGGAAAATAAAAGAGGCTTGGATATTCTAGCCTGCTTTGGGGATTTTTATTAACAGATGAGTTGGCTTTACGAACCAAAGCTGTCTGTGTGAGTTTGGATGTGTGTCTGACAAGATACGGTGACTGCTTGTATTTATGTCATGCGCAATAATGTGGTGTAGTCAGGAGAAGCCCCTGATCCCTTCTCGTAATAGCCCTTCTTAACTGCCCTTTTATCACAGGCAATTTCAGAGATTCTTTGGGGATACATTTTTTTTCTGTCATGGGATCATCGTATTGCAATAAATTCCACCTTAAAAAAGTGTGGTCCTATGTTTTATGAAGTCCAAGTTCAATCAGAGTGCATGCAAAACTAGGCCCCAGGTTTCTGGGTTTCATCTGATTTGCGGTGGCAATAAAAGAAAAAAAAAACTGCACATGCTGCCTGTTTCAGATGTGTTTTGGATTGAAAATAGGATTAATGTGCTAAAGTGTGATTAGAATGGTTAAACACAATTAATTGGAACAGACTTGCATCACCAGGGGAGCCAATGGGGCCCGTTTCAGGACTTGCTCCAACTCACCAAGTGAACAAAGCGCACCAACTGTCCAGGATTTTCCATGTCTCCACTGGTGCGCCTTTTTCTTTCGCATTTTCTCATAGCCAGCTTGTCTCAGAGCAGATTAAATACAGCTGAGAATGTTGCTGTAGGCCTGCAGCGCGGGACCCTCTGGGAATAGGCAGGAACCGCGAGCTTGGATACGGCCGGAGCTGTGCTGCTTGAAAACAGCCATGCACCCAGGGCAGAGGTCCAGGTGGATCGACAGGGGAGAGGGGAGTAATTTGGGGTTATTTAAAATGATCTATTAAACCCATGAACTTTAATCAGTGTTGCTACTATACTGACAGCTATGATTTACTTACAAATCAGTAGGACAGGGATGGGAGGGGACGGGATGAACACAGAATGGAGTGCTTGATTTGGCTTTGAGAGGAGGTGAAGGTAGAGGTGCAGACGGAGGCGCTGCATGCTCAGGATTCCTGGCCAAATAAGCAGCTTCATTAGATCCTCGGTGCACTACACTAAGTCACAGCCTGCAAGCATTAAAGGATATAATCCAGCATTTTTTCAACCTACACTCCTCTTGCTGCATCTGTATTTAGATGTTGCTTCAGCACCTGCCCATTGGCTTCTAATACTAGTGTGTTTTGTTTCAGCACCTGCCCCATGGCTCCTTTTACAAGTGTTTTGAGTCATCAGGTTTTTCAGGCAGTTCAGTTTAAGTTTACTGTCATACTGTACTGAGTAACAGTATGCATTCAAGCCATTCTCAGGTGTAGAACATATGTGTACAGTAGCAGTGACATATAGGATCAAGCATAAATCAAAAACACAAATAAGACACGTTACCCTTACTATGCAAAAAATTTGAAATGTTGTTTTACAGTACAAGAAGTGTACATATGCCATAAATAAAATGCAACTATTGTGCAGGAGTTATTCTTACATTTCAAAAAGTATAAATGCATGATTAAAGGGTAAAAAACATGCAGAAGTAGTGCATGCAGTGAAAAGTGTGCAAATGTTAACCTTACAGTACGAAAAATGTGCAAAATTGATCTTTACAGTACAAAAAGTGTGCAAACTTGATCTTAACATAAACTATGCACATTATCGCTACCTTGCAATTATTGTGCAAAAGTTATGCCCACAGTGCAAAAAATGTGCAAAAGTTATTGCAATACAAAATTTGTGCAAAAGTTATCTTGACATTCCTCTGTAGTAGCAACCCAGACTTTAAAGCACATTTTATAGTGTTTAAGTAATTTAAAGTGTATGCAGTTGTTCGCAGTGTAAATTTAATGAATATATAGATAAACTGTTCATAAACTGCAAAGCTGTATGTAATCAGAGACATCTGAGAAGCACACTAATGTGCCAGTGTTTAAATATTTTTTTACACATGACCACATTACTCTTTCTTGTAACAGACACTCTGATACAGATGCAGCAGAAAGAAACTGGGTTGGAAAATGCTAAAGCATTCCTCCAACCTAGCACACAAGGAAATGAACCCGTTCTCTGTATATAAACTCAGTGGAGCCTGAACACACACCTGAAATCTGCTGACAAACTCTCCCAGCAGAGCAAGCGCTTCACAAGCAATTAGCCTCTCCAGCTTGTGGATCTGAGAAAGAACACCACCCATAAGCAGTGAAGAACTGGACAATAACCGGAAATCTCAAGGTTTTGTGGTTCAGCAAAGGCTACAAAGGCCTGCCAGTGTACTTTAGTGGATTGATCTTCGAAAACTACATTAAGTGCACAAAAATGTCTCATTGGAAAAGCATCACAACCACAAACATCATTGCTAAATACAGTTTGAATACATTGTATACACTCTCCACCAGTCAAGCTGACCTTAACACCACAGCACTTTTGCGAAACTCTGGCTTTGCCCGAAAAACAAAAATATTTAGTTGCAGTTAGCATGCCTGTGGTTCTTCATCTTTAGGGTTGCAAAACTCTTGCTGTGTCACCAACCGGACCTTCAGGACATGAGAAAGGCGCTTGTGTTATTTGCATTTTGACTTGTCATGTATTTGATATTGTTTGGATTTGCGGCAGGTCAGGAGGGGAGGCGAACCGAGCATTGGTTGTTCCAGAAAAAAGAAAAGAGGAAAGAGCAATAATGTCTTCATTTGTTCGCACCAAAGAAACTACAGCAGCAGTGCCATTCTCGAGATTGATAACAGGTGTCATAAAAGCTCGGGCCACACTGTGGCTGAACGGAGGACGGTGATTACTCTTCTTCGCTTGCGAGTTACAAGGGCTGGAAGATTCTGACATGTCATAAAAATATATGGGCTCTGGCAGTGGCAGCCCGTAAACAGCTGCTGAACCCCATAAAACCATTACAAGTTCCTGCTCAGGTTAGAGCAAGGAAAAAGACATAAAGGGTAAGGACAAATGATGATGGAGAATGCCCGGACCACATTTTTGGCCAAAGTTTGGAATATCTGTCATTTCAGATCAAGGGGAAGACTTTGGTTGTTTTAATCATTTTCTTCTGTATAAGTGTATATGCAGCAACTTATCTCCAACCTTTTATTGCTGAACATTTGTGTAAAATTCATCACAGATTCTGTTTTTACATTATCTAAAAATTCTCGTTGTTTGAAAATGTCATGATAAACCGACCAATAGAAATGCTCCAAAATAAAATTTTATCACATAATTGTATATGAAAGTTAAGACTATTTAGATTTCTCTTACAAAGTTCCCATTTTGTGTATGTGTACACAGTGATGCTCATGATACAGACTATATGTCACATCAGCACTGTGATATGAGTAGCTGGAAGTAACTGGCTAGACAAAATCTAGCCAATTGTGTGTCTGCACAGGTCAATGTCTAAAAGACAACAAAGTTAATTTATTGAGGACTTTCAGAAACACCCTGTGTCAAAGCAGTACCTAATATGAGAGTGTCTGATTAATCATTTTTGCCAGATAAGTTATTTAAAATAAAAAATTTTGAATCATCTCTACTGGTCCTCTCATTATAGAATATTCATTTACATTTACGGCATTTAGCTGACGCTCTTATCCAGAGCGATGTACATCAGTGCTTAAGAAGTCCACAACTGTT
>JBBPDC010000001.1:45097443-45140162 GCA_037974485.1 Hemigrammopetersius urotaenia
AAGGACAAGGGAGAGAGAGAGAGAGAGAGAGAGAGAGAGAGAGAGAGAGAGAGAGAGAGAGAGAGAGAGAGAGAAATGGAGAGCAGAGATGCAGAAAAAGAGAAGAAAGAAGACACAAAAGAGAAAGAAACGTGAAAAAGAAAAGAGACGAAGGAGTGTGTGAGAAAGAAAGAGATTGGAAAAAGTAAGGGAAAGCACCAAGAAGTAAGAGAGAGAGAGGAAAAAAGAAAGAATGCAAGGCATGGATATAGGATATAATGGATAGAAAGGAAGTGGAAAGATACAAAGAAAAACTGTAAAAGATGGAAAGAGGAGAGAGGGAGGGATAAAATAAGAAAAACAGAAGAGTGTGTCGGGGGATTCGAGGGTGTGAGAAAAGTTGAAGGTGGATTGTGAGCTGTGTGGGTGGACCTGTCCATCCAGGCTGAGACATGAACACTGGACAGAAGTATGAAGGTTATGACCAAAGCGTCAGCCACGACTGCTTACCATTACCTCTCAACAAACACATTGTTTCTGCTCTGTGACCTAAAAACACCCAGGATAATTACCCTCAGATGAAAGCGAACATATCCAGCGTAACTGCCGACCACAGAGCTGATGTTCTGTATTAGCCTCAGCCCAGCTCAGTGTATCAGGCACACCTCCATGAGCTTTAAATCACATAAGCTGTGTCCACAACCATGGAGTCCATTAGTCCATTTCAGCAGATGTCTGTCGCGTCCCATGGTAAATCCAGCTGTTGCAATTAGATTACAATTAACTGATTAAACGTGATTACTCAAACGGAAAAAATAGATCAAAATGTACCCTCTAAATAAATCAGCAGTGATCAGTTAATGTATAGTTTTAAATTCTCAAAATGCTCTCTGTTGCAGTAAGAAATCTTGCCTGATGGACATCTATTTATGTGCATTTTATAACATAAATATGAAGAAAATAATAGTGTCATTGTCCACTATTTGTCTAATAATACTATTCTAATTCTTTATAGGAGGAACAAGACACAAATAAATAGCATTCTCAGGCCAGGTTCATTCAGCACAAACAACAAAGTGAACCTTTATCCAGAGTCTGCCAATTTCATACTTCCACACATCCATTCACCAAACACCATTTTGGTCGAGCGCATATCATTTTTTGACGGATCCGTGATTGAGTTTGGGAGCAGATGACATTTCTCATTTGAGGTAAATGAGGAAGACATGACTGTTAAACTGGGGTGCTCTCATTACCTCACATCTGCAAACAGTGGGAGCAATTTAGTGGCACCACTCAAGACTAAAATACTGTTATTGCAAAGGGAAATAAGCACAGGGACCCAAACGATTCTTTTAATTATTTCTGCATCTCACCACCTCAGGTCAACGCACTGTTCCACAAAGCCCCCCTGCCCAGACCTCATTTCAATATTCCGTAGATTGCCATGGTGGTCCGTGAGCACAGAAAGCGGGTGCGAGGACAGGGGCAGTGTGTTCATCTGAGCTGAAGGGCCGGTGATGATGGCAAATCAAACACACTCGACACACTCATCAGAAGAGCCGCATGCAGTAATTACCACCTGATAAGACCTCCTATTTCATTCTCATTACTAATAACCGTGGATGCCAAGTTGTGGACTCTTTGGGGATTTTGTCCTGGAAAATATTCATATATCCATTTCTGCAGCCTTTAAGAGTCGCAAAATAAAGGATTACATCTGCAACGACATTCATTACTGTTCTAATGTTTCTGCAAAATGAGTGTATGTTTTGATTTAATAGGGAAATCCTTGAGGGTTAAATGGGCCTCCGGCTCAACAAGCTGATGAAAAAAATATATAGCAGTAGTAATGTAATGTAAACATACTGCCTTATATAGCGCTCCCCAGTCCAAACATAGGCTCTGACAGTACACTAATGGAGCTCAAGGGATGCTTCTGCTCTAAAGACTTGCACAAATCTTTCCATGCATAATGAGATGAAGTCATTAGCATAAACTGATTCTCCCCTAAATGGAGAGACAAAAGAGGAGGGATAGTGCATTAGCCAGCTAACAACCGACTTCCTAATTGTACAAGTGAAAAGATAGTGGGATTAGGTGTGTGTTTATTCTGACGCTCCATTAACACTTTCACCCCAGAGGGTTAAACCCCAACCAGCCAGACCTTTCACATGCACCGCACACATCCATCCCAGCAAGCAGGCCCAGTCTTAAAGCAGGCCATTCACAGACTATGGCTTCAACTACATATTACAGACCTCTGCATACATTTGAATGAGGGGAAGGGTATTGGCTGATTGCTTTTTAAAATACTCTCAAACAATGTTTCTGAAGATTGGAAAACATATGCATAATCCACAGGCCCCTGCTGGCTTTGGTGAAACAGTTGTAGAAAAAAATCTACCTTGTGACATGTTTGACAAGGAATTAAATGGAAACTGTCAGTGTTCGAGTTAGTAAACTAATAGACTAAAACTGCTCCAGTAACCACAGAAGTTGCATTGCCACTGATAGACTTACCGTGAAGCTGACAGCTGATTCTGATGCATGCATACTGTGGAAGCGTTTGTAGAATCCGTCTCTCTCTTAAGGTTGGGTCTGAGTTATACATTCATATAAGAGCAAGCTTTTGACAGATTTTAAAAGCCTATTAACTAGGGAAGGGTACACAATATAGCATAATATTAATTTTACGACATCTGATAAGCTTGAATTATATATAGTAGTAACACAATGGCTTTGATTCAGTGATCTAAATCCAATTAAAAGTTACAATTATGTTCTTTTAGGGATAAATTGTCCGGTCAGTAAGTGTTCTAGGAGTACTGAGGATATGTACTCCACTATATGCTCAGAAGATGCTCAGAAGTATATTGTGACATATTTTGAGGTCATTTATCATGATAACGATAAATATTGTCATATTGCCCAGCTGTACTCCAAACAATGTGTCTCCGGGTTGGAAATCACATGCATAATCCGTAGACACCCCCTGGCTTTGATTAGCGCTGGTTAAACAATCGGGAGGGAAGAGAAAAAAACGCTCACACGTGACTCATTTGACACCGAAATAAATGGAAACTGTCAGTGTTCTAGTCAGTAAACTAATAGACTAAAGCTGCTCCAATAATCACAGAAGCCACACTGCTTCCAGAAAATACATTTTGCCACTGAAGGGACCACAAAATAAAGTTTAAAAAAAGGCCAGATTTGACTGATAGACTGACAATGAAGCTGATTGCTGATTTTGATGCATGCGTACGGTGGAAGCGTGTGTGATCACTATCTCTCCTAAAGCTGGGGTTATTCCTCGGCCTGCCCTTAAGTCAGGGAGCGCAGAGCTGGATCCAATTATGTATGAGAAAGCCCAGAGCCAGTCTGCAGCTGAAGGCCCATCAGTAAGCCCAAGCATTAATAACCCAGTCCTGTTCTGGGCATTGTAATGGGCTGCCTGCAACACACTGTAATCCTCCAGTGAAGGAAAAGTGTGTGTGTGTGTGTGTGTGTGTGTGTGTGTGTGTGTGTGTGTGTGTTGGGGCGTTGGGGGTGGTGGGGGGGTCAAAACAAATGATACTGAAAAGAAGGGAGGGATATAGCACCAAATGCCTGTTATGCACAATTTCAATTGTCGCCTAACCCCAGAGCTTGCAAGAGAGAAAAAAACAAGATGCTGGGGTCGAAAGGTCGAATTGTGTAAGCATGTGCTCGCTGAGTGACGGACAGTTTAGCGCTGGATTGGGACTGCCGCTTGAGAGGTCAGCAAAAAGTTTTGGCAACTGGAGCAAGTGGAAAACAATGAGCCCCCTCTGCATATTTATTTGTCATCCTTTTGTTTTTATAGCGCGCAGAATAAATGGCTCGAGTGACATGGCGCGAGCCTGCACATTGTCAACACAGGTAATAAGTCACCATCGCCCTTCCATTCCCACAATCAGCCCCCATTCTGAAAATCAGACAAGCACACTGGCCATCATTTGCTTTCCACATTATATATATTTATATACGTATTACTCAGAGAAGCACATGCAAGTCTTTTCAGCAGCTACAGATATATTTCTGCATGCGCCTTTCATCGCACTCAGCGAACAAAGCCTCATTCAACCTTTCCTCCTCCGAAATTATCTTAGCTGCCTCGTCCCAGGTGAGCCTCTCTAAGCACTTCATCAAGGGAGCAGTTTCATTTTAAGGCATGATTTGTTCTTTATGGCTTTTCTTTCACTCCAGAACACTGATCTCCCCCATTGTGGTATAAAACAAAAAATTCTGTCCATCACAGCTCAACCCTTCCCTCACAAATCATCCCAGTGGCAGATATTAAGCTGCATGCACACTGTCAGCAGTCTCCTGATCAAACCTTTATTTGATAAAAGAAGAAAATGTTTGTGCAGCTTTTCATGACATGTAAAATTGTTGCAAATACAAAGAGCACTTTATCACAATGAACAAGTAAAGATGTCAATCTAAAAAAAATCAAACCGTTTCTCCCTCAGTGCCATTTGTACAATCTGAATTCTGGATATTGGTTCATACTGGTACTGACGCAACAGTAGAAGGTGCTTATTTTTCTTAGTTGTACAGTAACATCATATACATATGAACCATTTCACCTTTATGTTTTTAATAGGAGTATGATTGAAACCTTATTCTTTCCTAAGCCAAGCAATATTTACATTTACCATTGCAAGGAATAACTAATATTTATGAAAACTGATGGATTTTTAGGACTACACAGTTTAAATTGTGTGAAAAACAAAGAAATGTGTCTCAAAGTAGAATCATTTATCAATTGACATCTTATCATTTGGTCACATGGCATGTGGATTTTTATCCAAACAGCAGACAATCAAATTTTGCCAGTGAATAAATTGTGTAAAAACTCAAAGGATACAAATGTAAGGGTTTTCTGCATCATTTTAGTTTATGAAACAGTACAGTTAGATTTTATATTAACCATAGCTAAACTACACTATTGCTATCCAGTTTAAGGCCAGTTGTGGTTGCCAATACTGCTCCGGTACATAAGATTTATTTTGAACTTTTTCTTCCCCAAGTTCTCAAAGCAAAAAAGCAAAACAGAAAAAAAGTCAGATGGGACTTGAAGTGGTAGTTTATACAAGAGCAACTTTAAGGACTGCAAAAATCAGTATCAGTTTATTAAAATTAGTGCTGGAGAGTTCAACTCTTAACTGGAGGCTCCGTGCTTGCACAGCTGACATGAGGTCATTTCTCACCTTTCCAGCCTTAGCGCTCCACTCTCATTTTCTCCACCTTGGCAAGAGCTGATGCAGCCACACAGAATGTGAAAGCACCAAATTGGATACACAAAGCCATAAAAGTGCCCGCTGAGAGTGTAAAAGTATACTCACAAACACAGCTCGAACCTACTCTGTCTACCACACCAGGCTTTGTGAAAATGTGATTAAAACATCGCTCATGCTCGCGAGTCCATCTAAACCATGGCCTCCGAGTACTCGTAAAGTGCAGGCTCGAGCTCTGCCTGGGTTAGGAAAACACTGAGGTCATCAGCTCACGCTTGCCCAGCAAACCACTCACTTAAACCTTTGACCCTAAGCTACCATGACACTGGTTAATACAGTCGTTTGCATCATAACTCATTAGGCCCGTCACGATCATGAAACTTTAGCTGACAATTAATTACCATCTGAATAACAGGGGATTTAAAAAAATATATCTATTTTGCTCGAAACATGCAGTTCAAGCCTAAGGTGGCCATATTGGCTGGTTAGTTATCTTACTTCCTAGGTGTTGATGCTTAGTAGCTCCCAGCTGACGACAGAAACACCTCTAGGTCAAACAAATAGACCTCTATGGTGTCCACTGTTTATGTAAGACTCAAGACATTTCTCAAAATGCATTTTATGCTTTCTTTTATTTGCATGTTTTAGTCTTAACCTAACTGATGAAAACACTCCCAATTCCAACAGCTGTGATGAGGATAACAACTGTGGAGAAAAAGTTCAACTCAAATAATTGCAATCAACTGATTACATAAGGGTGATTAAGGAGGGCTATGTGGCAAAAAATGTATTAAGGACATTTGTAGGATGCATGATATGCAAAACGATTTTTAATTTTTATCAACAGAAAATGCCAGATCTGGTATCAGAGGTTGAAAAAAATAATTTGATCGTATCCTGTCAAGTGTTTGGTTAGTCTGAGCATTATGGTCTACTTCTAGATGCTCATCTTAAGGGCTTTAGTTCAAATCGGTTCTGGCAGATTTTTAAAGATCACCTTGGTGGATCCGTACTGGTATCTAATCTAAAGCACAATATGTACATCACTACTGTTTTAGAAGTACTGACTGGGAAGTAATCCATCACTACCTACTGGGTACTCAAAAAGGTGCAGGGAAGTAATTCATCACTACATTGTCATAGAAACCACCCTTAGTGCTATGCATGAATGTACACAAGCCAAAAAAAAAAACAGCCGTGACCCTTAATGTGTTGGCATTTGGTATCTTGTATCTTGAAACTCTTGTTTGTCCATCCCATCACACATCTGGGGAGATCTGGGAAATTTTGAGTCTAAATTAGATCGAACTCAGTTGCAGATTGGCAAAATGCATTATTCTCCTGAAGGAGACCACTGGGAATACCATAACCATTAAGGTCTCCAACAATGTTTAGGCATGTGGTACATATTAAAGTGACATCCACACAAATGCCAGAGCCCAAGGTTTTCCAGCAGATCACTGTGCTCCCAATGGCTTCCCTTCTTCGAGCAGTGCATCCTGGTGCCATCTCTGCTCCAGGGTAGCAACACAGACCGTCCACTTGATGTAAAAGAAAATGTGATTCATCAGACCAGGTCCAGAGCATGGGCTCTCTGACCAGTATGCAGATATTAACTGTGTGATCTGACACCAGTCATTTTTCAGCAATCTATGCCACAAGCCTTGGTAACCCATGACCCTTCTGCTACTTTGTGCTTCCTTAAAAACAATCTGTAGGCACTAGCCACTGCATTTCAGGAATACTTGTTTTGGAGATGCTCTGACCCAGTCATCTAGCACAATTCGGCCCTTTAGTCATTCAGACCCTTAAATTTTCTCATTTTTATGGCTTCCAACACTGTCTTCAAGAAGCGAGTGTTCACTTGCTGCCTAATACATTCCAATCAAATTTTGCTTGACAGGTGCGCAACAAGATATTCTATGCTCTCCAAAACAGGCTGTGTAGATTAATAATGCTCAAAAGGAAAAGCAGGCAAGAACAGAATGCCGAAGCAAGTATTGAACGACCATACCATAACTTTATTGTAGATACATTTAGCTACAATTATTCCAAAAAACAAAAAAGGGAAAATAAAGACTATTAAAGGTATTTGTGATCCATAAGGTGCAGATCGTAAACCACTGCAGCACTTTTACAGTATGAATGAGAATTATTTCATATGTCCCTTAAAACAGCGCTGCAGTTTGTGATGGCCCACAATTCCCCGTTTGAAAACACTACACTCCATTCCACACTGTTGGTGCTCCGTTGGTCTATGTTGACCAGTACATTCCTACAAACTCCATCGCAAAAAGAGTTCATGTCACATTCCACACCCATTCCTATTGGCCACCTTGCTGCTGATATGAGTGCATTTGATTTTTAGATAATGTCAGTAAACAACAACAAAAAAAAAGCCAAACACATTACAACACCAAAATGCAGGAAACTGCTTGCTCAAGCCCTTCTTTATGGATTTAGGGGCTGCAAATTGTTAACCAAGAGTTATAGAACATAACCAGACAAAAAAAAAAAGGAAATAGGGTGTCAAGGGGAGGGGATTTTATTCACCAACATGCACTATTTAATCTGGAACTACTATGGTATGTCAAATATAATCTAAACTAATGGTGGAACAATGTCACTTAAACATAATGCAAGACATGCCTGTCAAAGGACTTGGTAGTTTTGCAGGTTACATTACAATACTGAAAAAAATTACATTAAGGCAGGACATTAATGTACACAAGGACATACATTTAGCCCCAGATTGTAGAGATCAAAGTACTACTTTTCTACAGTGTATTTCTCAGATGATATCCTGCAGGCACGTTGTATCTTTCTGATCATTTTTTAAAATACAATTGTAAAATACCAGCAGTGGAACAGCAGCAAGGCCAATACCACAAAGTTATTCTTTTAAACGTAACGGCATCATATATACACAAGTTTTTTTCTTTCTAACATGAGGTAAAGTATGGCGCCCAAGTGCAATGCTCATTTGTGCTACATGTACAAAAAAAGCGAAGAAAAAAAAATTCTCGGCCAGTAAGAGAAAGACAGTCTGCAGCATACTGTACGATGGAGGACTACATTAAACTCCCAACAAGAATAAAAACGTGCCATTATTTGTCTTGTTTCTGTTTTTCCCCCCACAACAATTAGGCCATTATCTAAGCCATGGGAGTAGCTCTGGCTTAAACGTTCAATTATCAGATGTGATTTCGTCCGTTCCGTTACCAGGACAAAGAAGAGTCAACAGGCGTGGCACCATATGAGTGATTTCACATTCTTTGAAAGTTAACAGAAAAGTTTCACATAGAATTCAAACGGAAAGTGTGTGCCATTGATCCACTGGGAAAAAAGCTGTAATAAGCTGAATGAGAAAATGCTGCTCTGATCTATTAGGGGGGGAAGGGGGCGTGTTGTATTAGCAATATAGCAGGGTGTAAACACCTCCTTTCTGATAAGCCAACCATTCACCAACCTCCATTGATTGTGTGGCAATATGGAAACCCATTTAGATCTGATGACCATACAAGACCAAAAAAAAAAAACACACACACAAACAAAATAAAGAAACATGGAGATGAAATCAAGAAAAATCATGCAGGGTCACTCAACTCTTGCTCAAATAAAAGACTGCACTCAGACAGCTGAGGAACCTTTACTGATCAAGCCAGACAGTGACCCAGGTGTCTATTTAGGCTAGTGAATACAAGGTATTGAAAATAAAGTTGCTTTTTTAAAATGTTGTCCAGTCTAGACACCCATTAATTATACATGGCACCTAGCAGATATCAAAGCAGTGTCTATTTGCTACAGTTAGTTAAAGTTACGGTACTCTGTGGATTTGTTACACTGCTTTGCTAGAAAGACAAAAGGCACCATTTATGGGCAAACATTTTCTTAAAAAGATGTAAATTCAGTTGGCGGAGAGGGAATGAATTCTAGTGCAAACTGTAGTGTGTATGCAAGTATCCCCATATAAGGTGCAGCGAAGAGTTAGAGAGTGTAAAAACATAGAATAACGGTCATATTTGCAAACCTACAGGTACATCTACAAATAGCTCAGTTAACATTGCTATAATCTGGACTGTCACACTAATCACAAGGGAGTTGGTTTTGAGGTAGCAGCACCTGGGAGATTGAACTTCAATCATTTTGAACCAATACTGAAAAACAGCAGAGCTCAGAAAAGGAGGTACCAACAGGAACAACAAAATTCTTCACTCAGTCAGGTAGTTAAGACATGTCATGAGAATGACATGAAAGAAAAACTAAATACTAATGATCACTATGGCCTTCACCTCCATTTTGGGATGTATATAATCCACAGAATCAGAAATAATCTTAGATGGTGTTGGCAGCCTAGTAAGACATTATTAGACTTATAATGAGGGTAAACAGGGGGGTGAAACAGGGCTTACATGGGTTAAGCAAGCTGTATGGATAAGAATGCAATCTGTTGATTTCCACAAGTGTTAAGCAACCCTTTTTGATCAGATGCACAACTGGTTTGATTTGAACGCAGAACACAAGTTCCATAAAGAGGCACCGAGGTCAAGCTTATGTGCAGAGAATATCTCTCAGCTTTCCCTAAAACTCTTCAAGCTTTAAATCAAAAAAAGGGATACTAAGATGACCTCTACAGCTTGACCACTGACAAAACAGGACAACCAACCCAACAGATTTCAAAAGGTAAAATAAAGAGGTATTATAGTTACAGTGCAAAAAAGATGAGAAATTCAAGCTTAATAATAAACATAGCACCAAAAAAAAGAAAAAAGAAAATGCATGCAATTAACTGAGGTATTCAAGTGAAGAATGCCTATTAATATGAAGACAAATACGCTAGATGAGAAGCTACAACACGCATATATTAAAACAAAGGCTGGTTTCCACCTCTCTAAATGAGTGAATCATGGAGGATTGACTTCACAGATGCAGCCGTGTCACACTGTGCCACATCACTACTGACTTTGGTAAGTGAAGTGAATGAACTACAGGTTGTTCATTTAAATATTGGTCGTCCTAAAGACTGTATGTAAAGGTGCTCTGTGTCTTACAGAAGTATCCAATATTTCAGTATTTTTACAAAATCTGCAGCATATTTTCCCCAAGTGATATGTCTTCTTTGTTTGTCTCATAATATCAAAACTAAATGCATCAGTCAACGGAGACATCTAATGCTCATAATGACCGTAGACCAAATGTTTCATTCTTGGTATCAAAAGACATTAATGAAACCCAAGTTATCGATTGACTTGGATCATAATAAGCATTTAATATTGTTCTCTCTTTCTTATTTATTTGTATGTATAGTTGGTAGCTCTATAGTATTTATATGATCTATCCAGTTGGCTTATGTGGCTATACAAACATGCATCCTCAAGTGCAGTTAAAAACTTACAGTAACTGGGAATGTTGAATTACTATCCACTTTTTTAATGACAGGAGGGAGGGTCTTTCGCTCTCAGGCATAGAACACTGTACACATCTAAATGATCTGGTGCTGATCTGGTGAAATAACACAGAGGACCCTAATGAAATAAGTGCAATGACAATTAAGAATATAGCATTTCAAGACTGAGGAATACATCGCTCTCGCTCCATGGGCTCTCTATGCAAGCTTTTTCCATCAAAGCGTTTTTAAAACGCCTGAAAACTGGCACTAGTGCACAGGCTGAGGAGTTTAGCATATTTTTTTCTTATTTAAATGGATATCTTTAATTTTTACCTATATACAATCTAACACTACTTTTAAGCATAAGCTTTATGTACTACCACAAAGTAGAAGAAATCTTTTTAAAATTTTTGAAAAAGGAAAAAAAAAAAGCAGACACCTGACCTTTAACACTTGCAATGCATGAATAAAGCACTCTTGTGATCAAACAGAACTTGGAGGAAACAAAAGGTAAAGATTGTGTTTGCGCAAAAAAAAGGAACCCATCATTTTTAGTCTTTGAGAATTTTGTTGAAGTTATTTCTCTCCTTGACTAACACAGAATGAGAAGACCGCTTGTGAAAAGTCTTCAGTGTGTTGCAGACTGATGTGGAAGGGGTTTGGAACTTGGGACCTGTTGCTCAGTTGTTCTGGACCTGAGGTTGATTGGCTTTGAGGCTGCGCAATGCTCGCCGGGCGGCCGCTGATTTGGCAATACGGTAGCTCCGGCCCACACCTTTGAACTTGCCTTTCCCCACCACCTCCACAGTCACCCGGACCTTTCCATCATACGTCCTCTCAGCAGGGCTGCAGAGAAAAAAGGAGATGATCACTCTGAAGGAAAAAGCGCAGACACTGGTGCAGGAGTGCTGATGAGACTATTCATTATTTAGAGCTTTGCTAAGGACTAAATTCACCCAGTGTGGTTCAAATTAAACCTGCAGGCAGCTGCTACCGATACAAATTAACCAACAGCATCATGGCATCTAGTCTAAATAAACTTTACAAAAGCAAACAGCATCTTTTTTTATTTTTCACATTACTGTTAACTTTATTCATGTAAAAATATAATTTGAGTAATATAATGATACCATAAAAGAGGAACTGAGACTTCAGCAGTTTTACTGGTGAAATGTATGAATGACAAAAGGAATGATCAAATGAACTAATCAAAGACCAATCAACTCACTTGGTCAATAAAATGAAAGCACTTGACAAAGCCAAGCCTCAACAACAAAAAGTAAATACCCACAAAGGACATCTAAATGGAACCAAAATGAACCCCCTAGTCCCGACAAACCGTTTTAATGGCTCAAATAAAAGGCTGAACATGCATGTGAAACTCTACACACATGGAGTATGACCAGAATGTCAAGTAGAAAAAGAAGAAGAAAAAAAGTGTGTGTAAGAAAAAAATCCTAAAAGGATTACGTTACACTTTTGCTCACATCATCAGCATCAGTCCAAATTTCCCATATCCATGCATCCCTAAGAAATTAAAGACTATAACGGCATGTTAGACTGGACTGATATTTCAAATTCATATTTGCTGCACTACAAAAAATGTATGTTACATATCTGTATTTGCTTTTTTCACTACTGAAATAAGGGTCAAACTGATAGCTTCAGCTTGAGTGTTCAGCTTGTAGAGCAGGGCACTAACAATACTATCGTTATGGGATAGATTCCCAGGGAATGAAGATACTAATTAAATAACAATCTTGCATTTTTTAAATATAGTGCACCTTACAGGCCAATTTTGAATTAAGTTCTATGGAATGTATAATCCCCTACCTCTATAATCTTAATTCAAGAAACCTTAAGCATCCATTTCTTGAACACTCCAACAAACGCATCCTTTACAAACATATAGACTCATTTCAGATGTGCTGGCAAATTCACCAAAATCCCACTGAAACGGCAGCCACTATATAACATTTATATAGACTACATGAGATATTAAGATGTTGCATTATATATAGTATAGCATTATATATGCATATATTTTAAACAATTATCAAAATTACCCACTTACAAAGGCTATGCAATTCAACAGATTAACATGCTGTACTAAATAACAGAACATCTATAAAGCGCTCCACTAGACTCGCACCTGAACTTTGCAGTCTCAGGCTCCATCTCCAGCAGTTCACGCACAGGTGAGCGGGGGACGTTAGCTGAGAATTTCTCTGAAAATAAACCAAACAAAAGCCAAACATTTCAATATAGCATTTCATCACATACAAATATCAGGACATTTGAAAAGTAACTATGTTTAAAGTCCACACCACATGAGCTGACGAACAATCAAACTATAGAAAATGCAGGACTGAATCACACAAAATCACAGACTGCACAACTCGAGTCCTCACCTATCAGTGGCCTCATCATTGGATAATACACTTGCCAAACGGTCTCGAGTGACATCTTGCTATCCATGTAAATTGCCCCTGCTAGTGATTCAAAGATGTCCCCCATTGCTTTGGGGACCTCAATATCTTCCTCTTTCTCCTCGTCCTCTTCAGATCGACGCAGCTGAAATGAAGAAAAGATAACAGCTTTTTTTTTTTTTTTTTGGAAGTTTTCTCACAGGAGCAGGAACTGCATCAAAGCATATGGCAGACACATCCTAAATTAACTGCGGACAACAAATAGATGAAAACATATGTAGTGAAACCAACTCAAATTGTTATTCAAAAAGCATGGTCTCAAAGTATGGTCTTCTTTTACTGCCTCTTCAGTTTCACCAATAAACAAGCACTCAGGTTCAAAATTGGTCATATATTGCTGGCCAAAACATGATCTGTCCTCAATTATTTTTAACATCCAACTTAACAAAAGCCTTGTCTGTTGTGCTCCAGCATATGCCGGGGACAATGCTACCCAGCTATGTAATTAAGGGGAACATTACTTATTTTAATGAATTTGCCTTTCCTCATACAGTATCCAATGTTGTCCCTGAGGCATAAAATGCTTTCCAGTGAAACAAGACTAGGTTCAGTGCCAAGATAACCATTTCAGAATAAATTCAATCCAACTGTATTTTCCAACAATCTTGCAGAAAAAAAAATGCAAACACAAATACAGAACAGATTCAAAATGACTGCCAATGTTGGCATGATCCATTGAGGCATTCATTTACTGATAGCTGTATAGTGTGTGTATGGGTATATGTATACAGGGGCTAAACATTCAAGGTCACCCAGATATAAACCACAAAAAAGCTCAAGAACAAACCTCAGAGTCCATTCCCTGCATTTCATTCTTTTCCAGCTGAAACTGTACGAAATCGTCAATAACGTGAAACAGCTCAGGTGAGACAGCTTTGAAGTACTTGTGGTAGTCGTACTTGACAGCCAGGGAAGCAAATATGGTGTTGTTGACGAGCGCAGAGCGCAGGTCGGTCAGCACACCAGGGGAGTGCTGCCTTGGGTCTTCATAAAGGTGCTTTGTTATGAGGTAGTCTAAAATTGCATCACCAAGGAACTCCAACCGCTGGTAACAATCTGCCCAGCAAACACACAAGAGTAAATGAGTAAACACTGAAATAAATACATTAGTACACAGTGGATGCACCAAAATCAAACAGGTTTTTTTTTTTTTTTTTTTTTTTTAACTGACATATGCTTGGACAAAGCTTTATCAGCAGTGTTTCCTTTAACACACTTACACAGCTGCAGTTAGGATATTTCTTGTAAATCCCAACTTAATCATTGATGTAATCAAAAATATATATTCTAGGAATGCACCAAAATCAGTTTTTTTGCCGAAACTGAAAACCAAAAATAAACACTTGGCCGAAACACTGAAAGAAATTATTATACCATATTCATGGTGCAAAGAATAAATTTGTTACAACACTATTAAAATGTTTACCATTAAACAATGCATAATATAATGAAATAATATACAATTAAATATGTTCTCTCATAAAACAAGTGAATGCAAGTGCAGTAATATGAACAAAGTGCATTCAGAATAAGTGCTTTAAAAACTGTTGAAAGATATAACTTTCTCTGTAGGCCTATAACAAAATGTATATTAATACAAACACTGGCATAGCCCATATATTAACTGTAATGACTGGAAAACTTTATTGCCTTTTCACGGCCTTTCCACGTCCGCCACAGACGGAGTGGGTGTGCTCGAAAGGTTTTGCCTCTTCTGTGCTCGATCAGGATGTTTTGACTTTATATGATAAATTAATCCTGACATTGAGAAAGTCTTTGTGGATGCACCCCCACTATAAATTTCGGCATTGCTCGCTTTACAAACGGCTTTCCGTGTCTTTCTTAGATATATCGAAATGCACCACACAGCAGACATGTTAACTCTAATCCAACCTGGCGCATGCAGGTTGCGGTTGTTGATTGTGTCATCACTGTTTTGGTCACGTAAAAAAAAAAAATCCAGTGTCCGAACATTTGGTGCATCCCTAATTTATACATATATAAATCAATAGTCAACATTATGTATTCTATAGAGACCATTTTGCTGCTATTCTCAGCTGTCTTGGTTTTCTCAACAGCTTTTCAGCCCACTCACCTGTGACGGTGTTGTAATGGTATGAGGCATGGGTGAAGGCCTGCAGAAGGTAGGCCTTGTTTTTAAATGTATAGTTGATCTTCTTCTCAAAGTTCTCAAAACCAGAGATTAAGTGGTTGAGGGTGCGTTCGGCATCCGGGTGGTCAAACATGCAGCGGGGTGGAATCTTGAGCCAGCCGTACTGTAGCTCGGCTGGACCCAGACACTCAACGTCTCCCGCTTCCCCTTTCCTCCTGATCCTCTTCTCCACAGGAAGCACTTTGAGGCCCAGAGAGCAGAGAAACATTTGGGCCGCCCTTTCGCCACAGCTGGTCAAGTAGCAGCCCAGTAGTGCCTCCACGCAGTCTGCAATGCTTTTGTCTGCGATGCACTGCTCCGTGTGGAGGTCATAAGAAATTGACTGCTTTCCCAGGTCTGTGCCACAATTCTCCTCAGATGGATTCCAGAACCCCACCACAAAGTCGTCTTCTTCACCTGCCTTGCTGGGGTCCAAGTAGCACATGGCATCCCATGAGCTGTAGTCAAACTCATCAGGGCCGCCATCAGAAGGGAATTGGGCACTGGCTAGAGTGGGCTTCTTTGGGGCTTTCCATTCATAGCTAGGCTCAGCAGGTGGGAAGCCAGTGAGGGATATCTTCTTACCAAAAGCTCCAGAGCCAATTAGCATGGTGTCAATAAACTTGATGTGTTCCTGATAATACTCCAAGTCGTCCTCCACATTCACCTCATCCTTTGGCTCCTTCCACATCAGATCTTCATCCTCCACATCATCTCCCTCATCATCCTCGTCATCATAGTCATCCTTACTGGCTTTCCCATTGGCCATGTCTTCCTTTGTCTGCAATGGACATATAACCAACCAAACATCTGTTAATTAGGCAAAATATGCTAATTAAGCAAGTTGAAAGAAGTCTGGAATAAAGGTTTTCATCAGGAATATCCCTTTAACAGGTCAATAACACTGAAAGCCCAAACTCAATATTCACCAAGAGGCATTTGCAATGATTGCAGTTTAAAGAGTTGCCATTAAAACACAGTATTAGGTTAACCCAGGAGTGTTTTAAACGTCTCAATCAATGAGTCATTGACTCTAAAGCAATTCAATAGCTGACATGAATCCTGAATATCATCTTTACATCATTAATACACCATAAACTTGACCATGTGGGAAATATTCTGATGAATATTCATTAAAACGTTAACAGTCCCGACATCTAATATTGTAATAATACAGAGACCTGACACTTAAAATGAGTCAGCCTCAGGCAAAACCACCATAATCTTACCAGACACATGCACGGCTTAAACCGCACTGAGAAACCCAAAACATACAACCCTGCTACAGAACGCCCACTCGAAGTGTGGGTGAATGCTTGACTTCTTTATATCAATTTCCGATAAAAACAAAACACACAAAAACATTGTGTGTAAGACTTGCTGATTAATACCACATGTTCTAAACTCAACTAAGTTTGAAGCATATAATAGAACACAGTCTAACTCCATCATGATTTGATCAGATTCTTAAAAAAAGAAAAGAAAGCATTCTTGAATTCCTAAACTTCCCCTTTTATTTACCTACATTATACAGAGTTAATTTCATTACACGAATTAACTTCTCAAAGCGGCACACCCACATTTTCAGTGTATAACTTACTCCGATAGAAAAGTAACAAAATGATGCATGCTAAACTGTATGTTAAACATCTCCATACAGCTCTATAACAGAAAAAATGTCCATCCTTTCAGGAGGTGCAGTTTTATACCAGGAAGGATGAACCTGCCCCCTAGTGGCAAACACTGAGAAAATTTCCACATAAAGCCAAGCTGTTCTTAATAGCCCAAAGCAGAACCATAAAAACAGTCCTTTAATTGTGCTTGAAGATGCATATTGATACTAGGTTAAGCAAAGCTTGCGCCACAAAGAAAACAAGTCCTACCTCATCAGAGTCCCACTTGTCAGTGCTGCTCTTGTCCTGGTTCACAACATAGCCTGGAGGCAACCAGTTTACCGGTGGATCAAAGATAGAGACCACCATTCGACTGGGCAGCCCTTTCTTCTTCCCCAGGCGGTAAAGGTTACAGTTACTAACCTAGAAAGAATGAACACATTTGTTTTTCCGCATTTTGTAAAAAATGCGCCTTATATATTTAATACAGCGAAAAAGGTACCACCCTAAATTGTTCCATAAAAAAGTTCCATATGTGCGAACAGCAACTTCTTATAGCTTAGTTAAGCTTCACATGAAAGTCCAAATAGTCTAGTCCCTGTGTACTTCACTTTGACTCTTTATATTCTAACAGGTGATCTTAAATCTGTAGATACCAGTCTTCTATAAACACCCTGTGTAAATAAAAGTAAACTCTCAACTGTATTACTTTTATTTAACAACCTAACTTCAAGACCAACTAAACTCGTTTGTTTGTTTTCCCTATATTTGGTAACACTTTATTTAAAAGGCTAGCTACCTACACAGAGATCCACTTAGACATGCATAGGCGGTGCAGTCTAATTTAATAAATATTTGATCAAATACAATATTAAAAAAAACTAACATAATCTGTTCAAAAATACTCAAGCATTGCTTTTACAATGTGACCTATTTTTCCCGCTTTCTATTTTACTCTGCCTAATATACTGTAAAACACTGTGCAACATGCATAAAAGGTTTATGGTTTTGTCAACCAATCACAACACAACCATAGTTCTAGAATGCAAAACTAAATTAATTAGGCCATTTATAACCATGATTTAGATGTATTGATTATTTATTGGCTTTGCAATTAACAGTTTGCCTTGTTGAAATGTTTATTGCATGCAACTATGAAAGTAATTGGGCATAAAGTGGATCCACTAACAAACTGTTTTGCTAATAGTTCTGAAAAGCCAGTACTTAGTAACTCCCAAATGACAAAACACAGCTTATATAAACAATACTGTAAATATAAGTGGCAGTCAGAACTTTTCTGTTTGCCACATCAACCCATCTTGTGAAAATACACCCAATAAAAAATAACAGGCGACTATTTTTGTGACAGGCATATAATTAAGTGTTGTTCCCTTGGCAGGGACAAGTGATTTATAATTAACCATCACCATACATCATACTGAGGCAAGCATCACTACATCTAAAGGGAAAAATATGTGCAAACAATTACACCGGTCAAAATCATCAGAGAAGTTTGTGGGTTTTGTAGTGTTTTTCACAACGATTTCAAAATCTTAGTTTTTCTCTAGCACATACGGTTTTTGTGATGAAGCTAGTTATATATTGCATGACAATTAAAAATCACATGCAAGCCTATTGCAAATACAATATTAATTCAAAAAGTTGATGTGACAAACAATTGGTTTTGAAAGGTGTGTTGTGGTTTCTGATTATTACAAAAAACTGAAGAACTGTTAGATAAGGATGCAAAGATCTGAATCACTAAAAAAAAAAGAGAAGTTAAATACAGAACGGCAGTTGTGGAGGTCACACAACTTTGTTCAGAGAAAAATAATCTTATGATGGTCAATTTTTTTCCCCATTTCTATTTTTAACATTTTTGTTTGTTGTCCAGTTCATTTAATGCTCAAGAAAATCCATTGTTAAAAAAGGCCTACCTTCTTACTCCTCATGTAAGAAAGTCTTCCCTCGTGAGCATCAGGATATGTGCAGAACAGATAGGTTGTGATAGCATGCTTGAGAAAGGAGTCCCCCAGCATCTCCAGTCTTTCAAGGTTAAAGCCGTCACTAGCATTGGAGAGGGTCAAGGCCTGCAGGATGAGGCCTGGGTTGGGGCCTAAGATTTTCGGGGAATCCTCATCCAGTCTTACAGCTGGAGCTGCAGTTTCAGGTGCCTCTGAAGACACAGACAAAGGTGCTGCAGTGCTGGTTGCCATTCTGAATGCAAGGCAACAGTCTGAGGTAGGTTTATTCACATGTCCGTCATGGAAATCCGACTTCCTGCCTGGGGTACATTCATCGCTGGCCTGGGGCTGGAGTTCGCCACTCGGAGAGGGCTGCACAGGAACTGAGGTAGTGGTTTGTGTCAATAGGTCGCTCTCCGGCAAGCCCAGCTGGGAGCATTGGCAAACGTCCCGCTCATGGTGGTCACCGCTTTCGCCCACTGTGCCATTACTGAGGTTTCTGGGGCAGATGCAAGTACTCCCGTCTTTGCCTGGCGGCTGCAGAGCTATCTCTGGGACCGTGTGCATCTCTAGCTTTCCATCTGGTGCATTGCAGTTATCATACAAGCGAGTGCCCTCTGTGGGCTGGGAGGCCTCGGTAAGAAGGCCCTCCTGGGCAGTGTGTTCAGGGGCTGAACTTGTGCTGTGCTTACAGTGATCGTCGTCCTCCATGCATGTGCTAGGACACGAAATGAAAGACTTGCTGTCAATGGACTTCTTCCATCCAAAATCCAAGTTGGGATACCTTTCCAAAACAAGCAAATAAATGAATAAATACACTTGACTGCTAAACACAAAGAACAAAGTATCACGCAGGGTTAGTCAAGCTTAAAATACATTTGCATATTTTCATATGCATTTATAATCAATAGTAAACTACGTGCAGTTATAAAATTTAAGATTGTATCAGGCAAGCATCTGATTGCTTACGGAAATGCCAGTCAACTGTTTTATTCACACTGCTGAGCATTCATTGAACTTATTTGAGGGATATGGAAATATGTGATTGAACAATAAAACAAGTCGTGGTAAGCTTTTCTGAGTATACTGTGGCAACTACCAGTATTTAAAAGATGTTTCATTTAAAAGTGACTGCCATGACTCTTAACTGGTTTCACAGTACACTTGGAATCCAGGAAAGTATAAAAGGTTTTAATTGATTAATTAAATAAATAACAGTGATGACATTTTAAGTGTGGCACTACTGAGCTGTTCAAAGTTTGTTTGTTTCAACATATGAATGGTACAATGGTAGACATCCTGTATTTTGAAAAAATCTAAACATTGTTTTTTTCACTAGATGGATATATGGAGAGGATGTTAAAATGTTTAATCAATCCACAGCAAGACAGACTTATTCCCACAGGTGTAGTCACGTCATACAGGGCCAACAATGCACTGTGGATATGGGACCGACCTGAAGTCAGGAGGTAGGCTCTGGGCCCCCACACCCGCATCACTGGCCGTCTGAGCACGCAGTTCCTCAGCCGTCAGAAGGCAGTGAAGTCTGTAGAGAATGCTGGGAAGGCAGACGGCTTTCCTCCACAGAGAGGCAGGAATCGGGTGAATGGCACACAGTTCAGGAACTAAAATCTGAACAGATGAGGGAAAAGATAAGCACTGATATCTGACACGAGTCTAAAATTCGCTAACAGAATTAGCCTGGGTGATTACACCCACTGGGAGTGTGCAGGAAACACACTCACAAGCTGTGTAAGACTATGCATACATCACTAATAATCAGCACAGATCTGTACAGATTAATACCTGTTTGTTTTGTAGGCTTTCCCACTTGGCCTTCCTCTTCTCGGCACTGCTAAGAGGCAGTGCTTTCCCCTTTTGATTGAGGTGGCGAGGAGTTAAAAGATTCAGTCTGCAGGAAAACAATAGCACACTCCCTTAGCGAATTCTCTAATAAAATAACAGTGCATGCCGGGAGTCATTTATTCTCTAAGGTTGACCTCCCACCTTGAGGATGTGTGGTCCACGTCCAGAAGAGGCTGGTTGACGTTGGACAGGTCCAGGTTGTACTTGGTTTTGTAGTACTCTGCGAATGTCTCATACTCTGGAGAGGGGAATTTACTGAGAGGCGTGAGGTCCGTGTACACGTCAGCCACATAAAACCGGTGCGGCTGGTCAAAATTACGATACCTGAGAGACACAACAAAGATAACATCTTAAGACACTACATGTACTTTTTTGTAGGAACAAACAGTGAACAAAGAATTTGAGTCTTCAAAGAACAGCTGTCAAGTGAATTTTCAGAGGGAGTTGAAAAGTCCAGATATTTTTTTTTACCGTGGAATGATGACAGCATCCTGGTAGTCCTCCAGTTTGAAAGAGAATGGGTTCTGTTTTGTGTACTGAGTGTTAGGAATGCCAATGCGTGCTTCAGATTTTTCAATATCCTCCATGAACTTGAAGTCCATGTCTAAAGTATTGGAATCCCCAACTGTAAAAAAAAAATGGTTTGGATTCAGACAAAGAATTTGTAAGATTAATGACTACTGTCTTATCACATCCCTCCCGCCACAAACTCACATTCCTACTTGGGGGAAGAGGAAAAAAGTGTCTGGAAAAGATCGACACTCACCAACATTGAGAGGTAGAACGCAGTAGGCCGAGTCGGCCTCCGTTGGCCTGAACTCCAGTGCAGGTTTCTCCAGGCGGAGGATGTGGGAGAAGATGTACTGGTGCAAGCGTGTGATCAGCTCCAGCTGGGCTGCACTCAGAGCAAAGCCAGACTTCTGTAGCTCAATGGAGATGGTTACCTCACCAGAGCGTGTGTACACAGGGAAGTGAGGAATCTGCCCATGGTTTACAAACAAAACACATTATTTCAAGAAACGTAAAAGAATACTCCAAGTTAATACAAGACATTTAAGGCCATAGATTCATTTTGCAACTTTATTATTTTATTACAACAGTCTAAGGAAAAGAACAATTAAACCATCACATCTTTTTTCATCACTGATTAATACTAGCTTTTGAGACAAAAAAGACCTTGAATTTAATGAACAAGAAAGCATATCTACACAAAAATCCATTAAATGACTGCTGTTGCTAGGATAGAAGTGAGTAAGGAGACAAGTGACAAGACATGCTTCATTCTGTGAGGTCAGACCTGTGGATTGTTTTAAATAATTAACCATTACTGGTTGTAAATATTCTACAAGTTCCAGAGGGATCCAGAGGGATAAAGATACACACCCGAGGTATTGGGTTAGCTGTCAGAATGCCAAAGCATCTTGTTGTGTCCTCAGGAGGGTACAGCTTCCTCCTGCGAAAGTTAAGCTCGTCAGGAAGTGGTGTGGTGAGAACCATCCCAATCACATACAGGTAGTAGGACTGCTCTGGAACCGGATAACTGCCCCGCAGACATTCTGGTATCTGAATTCACACAAATACAATCATTGATTCAACATCACTCCATTTTTCAAATTAACACTCAAGTGACTGTAAAACTTGCAACCTCTATGAGCTGGATTAGATAATATTGTCTAATTATTTAATCCAGCTCCAAAATTATGGAGTATGTGAAACCTTTTTTGGGGGAGTTACTAACAGTGCTTACACCAAGGTGAGTACCAGTTTAAACACTGTTAAACAAGTCAACAACTCAAACAGTAAACTTACGGCTTTTGGGTAGCACTGCCGCCTCTTGGTCGAGCCTGGCCTTCCTGGAACGTTAGTTTCCTCCTCGTCATGCAGGTCCAGCTCCTCCTCATACTTCACTGTTTCTTTCCCTACCGGCATTAAGTGATCATCCAGCTCGCCTGAACAGTTAGATAAAGTATTAGTAAATGCAGGCATTTTCCCATCACTAAACAGCATTAAGCAGATGGTGGACTATGTTGTCATACCTATTTTGTGAAGTTTTTCACAACAAAGTAGTGCAACTGCTTTCTCTGCAAGCCTTGCGCAAGGCATCAGGGGCCCCTACACACGCACATGAAATAATACAAAGATCAATCTAGTATTCCTTTATTCTTTTGGCATCTTTATCAGGTAATACATCTTTCTGAATCTGCTCAAGGACAATTCTGGTCAAACACAAGGTCTTAAAATATGTCTGTGGTTGCTCCCCTAGAAACTCCTAAACTCCTTTATAAATTCATGAAAAATAAAATGCCTTAATGCTGGCTTATGCTAAACATATTACTAAAAGTTGCCTAAACAAAGCGGGGGCTCCAAAAAAGTCCCTGAAAAACATTCCAAAACAGGAGAAAAACAGGTGACTTGCGATACTGGAGGAGCACCAGATAAGTGCAGTACAATATTTTCTAATTTCAATGTAAAGTGTTTTTAAATATTTCCTCAATGAAGAAATAACCAAAGAACTTTAGTTGCTCATACTCACAACGATTGGCTCCCTGAGGGGGGAGTTGATTGGAAGGAAGAGTTTGGATTGGCAGACACTAGTTTTCAGCTCTACAGTCTTACATTTGGGTGCCAGGTGGGTGAAGGGGTCACTGGGTAGCCTTGCACAGTATCTATAAAATACATTAATGTCAGCCACACAAGGAATATATCAAAAGTTCAGTCACACAACTTTCAGAAAACCTTTCAACAACAGTTTGGAAAAGAAAACTCTCAGACCCAAAACATTACCAAATAGCTGTTTTATAATAAACATTTGCTGGTATTTTCTTGCTTAGCTGATAAACAATGAGACAATTTAAACTTCAAATGAGTTTCCCAAACTTCTGGCAGGTAGACCATGAGCTTTCAAGCAAGCATTTTTGTTGATAATGACCTGTTTACATGGCCAATGGCCGTGTTGATGGTGACCTTTGGTCCTCCATCGTCGGAACGAAGCACATAAGGTGGCAGAATATTATCATCATCCAACACAGACTCAACCTCATACTCGTTACACTCCGCTGACTTTGAACACTTGTTTCTGAGGATCTAAAGAAGGCAGACACAAACAAAATATGGCGTTAACTCTGCAATTTCAATTTTAAAATTGAAAAGAAAAATACCTGAATTTTAAAAACCATCTGACCTTCTCAATAGCCTTGTAGGTCTTGAGATCCTCCTCAAAGGATTTTGTGCATTCACTGTCAGCTAGCATGATGTAATTGGAGACAGGAGCACGTGCTCGACCTTTGGATTGCACATAAGACCGATACTCGGTCGGCAAATCAAATCGAACCACCAAATTGCACTTGGGAATATCCACCCCTTCCTCCACAATGCTGGTAGCAATTAGCAAGTTGGTTTCATGTGCCCGAAATTTCCTTAACACCTTGGGAAAAGCACCAGGAGACTCTTAGGCTCAGCTGACCAAAGAAAGAGGACAAGAAGGCAAAGTGAAGAAGTAGTCACTTACTTCCTCCTGTTTTCTGAACTCCACCTCCATCTGCTTGTTACGAGGCTGGTTCTTGCCAATGCTGTGCCCTGTGATGAAGTTGCTACTGATGTAGGCCAGCTCTGGGTCCTGCTTCCCTGTCTCCTTGATTAGCCTGTGTTTCAAAATAGACATGTATGATTTCATATAGCATACACAGTCACCAATATGCACATTACAACTACAGTAATGCAATTAAGGAAATTAAAGGAACAGTTTTCTGTGGCAAAGTCAGTGTACTGACCTTTCAACCTAGTTTTCATCTACCACATTTACTGCACATGATTGATAACCAAAGACCTAACATCTTGACATTGGACAAGAAACTAAATTAGAGATCAACCGATATGGGTTTTTCTAAAGCCGACGCCGATATTTAGAAGTCAGGGTCAGCCGATGGCCGATATTTTTTTGCCAATAATTGGACGTTTCCCCTCTGGGTAGTAAAATATCAAACTAATTATAACAAAGTATACACAAAATTTCTCAACATTTATTAAACACTGACTAAACATAAATATAAACTTGACTAATAATTTGTAAACAAAACAAAGTTTTAAGTTACAAACCCATCCTGAGGGAAGATAAAATTGTAATCACTAATACAAAAAATAAGAGTGCAAATAATATTTAGTTTTAATTTCTTAATCCAGTCCCCACCCATCCCTCACTGAAAGTTCTATTCGCAGTTTAAGAGCTGCCGGTTGTCATGCAGGAAACACAATAATATAATATGAACAATGTATAATGTATAAATATAGCGCATCTTGATGCTAAATTGCTGCTGTACTTAAGAGGCGGGAGTTTTGAAAGTAGCCAATCCCAGACTGTTATGTAGTGCACAGGAGCAAGTTTGCTGCAACAAGTTGTGACTGCTCTCTGTCTTGTCTTTTCCCCAATTTTCAACAGTTAGTAAGCTGCGTCTTGTCTAAACATGTAGGTAGAGGGTGTTATTTCAACGTTTCTTTCGTGTACGAGCTGCTAATGCTAAAGCACGCTGCTAGTGCTAACTGCTAGTGCTAACTGCTAATGGTTTTTCAGCAATTTCCTCTGGGGTCAGCAAAGTTTTCTGATTCTGATTATTTCTCCTAATTGCTGCCGTTTGCAGCGTCTGTGGCAAACCAAAATCTCCCCAGTGGAGCGTCTCAGTTATTCTCTTGTTTTTGGTTTTGTCCTTCTTAAAACCAGTATTTTTATTACTGTAAATTAAGTTAAAATAGGCAAATACAGGTTTGCCATATTAGTTTACATTTTCTTTAAGTGTAATGCATTAAACTGAGTTTAAAATGAATTCTAAATAAATAGGCTTTTTTTTTTTTTTTACCAAAAGACAATGCGGTTTTCACTATACACGGGTGCTCATGGAACGCCCACAAAAAGCGGGGAATACTGTATATATGTATTTGAAAAATCATAATTTAACCCCCTTTTTTCACAACTCACAAAATTCTGGCTTGGGTCCAGCAGTAGCAGCAGCATGGATCTCGTGTGCCGCAGCAAAACTGGGCCGTATCATAAAAAATGCTAAATATTGGCCCAATATATCGGTCGATCTCTAAACTAAACCACTTGTGCATTGGCTTCTACTATAAATGTGCTTTACCAAATACAGGAAAATGCACTGAATTACCATCTGCATGTGAAAGTTAAATAAATTAAAAAATTACAAATTTAAATAAATAAAATGTAATACCAAAAAAGATCGGTTTGAAATCGGCAATACGTGTGAGTGATCAGCTGATCACCGATCAGGCCGATCAGGCCAAAAATCGGCCAATTCCGATCCCTGGCCGATCGATCGGCGCATCCCTAGAAAAAACATTAGATATTTGAAACTAACCTGTTCAAAACCACCGCAGTATATCGCCTTTCCACAAAGATGATTCCACAGAGAATATTGGTAAAAGGTGATGGAAAATTTGCTTCTGGCTTTTCCTTCACCTCCACCTCCTCATCATCGTCATCATCCTCAGAATCGCTCCAAGAGACGTAATTGTCCTGGTTGCGGTTGTTGTACCACTCTACGCTCTCAAACTGCTGCCTCTCAAATGGCTTGTACTCATGCAGGATCTCCAGAAGCTTGATGACTTTGGGTGTGACAAACTTCAGGTCTAGAGAAGCCGGAGAGAAGTGTTCCTCACAGAGTGCATGAAGTTTCCTCAGGATGGTGTCTGTGAACAGCAGAAACTTGCGGTTCAGCTCCTCCTGTTCATGCTTGATGTACTTCTGAAGCTCTCGCACCATGATGCCCGCAGCTTTATCGGCACACCATGGCCCCAACACTGTCAGTACTGCCCTACAGTCATTCAGAACCTGCAGAAGGAGGACCAAAAGCATTTCAGTCCTGAAGCCTCACTTCAAGATAAGCATTAACCCCTTAATGCCTTCATTTTCAGATTTCAGAATTCATAATTACCCAATAATTTATGGTAGATCCTGAATATTAATTTTAAAGATTAGTCAAAGCAATAGGTTTGCAATTATAAATACAGACAGTACCATAATCACTAGTATTGCACACTAAACGAGGAATATGCAATGTGCAGCCTTAGTATGCTGTCCTGACACGATGTTTGAAAATAGCAAAAATAAAGAACCTGTTTGGAGATGTAGGTGGGGTCTCTGTCCTCTCGATGTGCAGATAAATTGCAGTCATTGAGAAAACGCAGAGCTTCTTCTAGCTCACTCAGAAGTCTCTCAGAGAGCCCACTTTTGTCCTGGTAAGGACCACAGTCCAGCACCACCTCACGAGGCTGAGACGCATACCTACATTTAGACATACAACATAAATATATAAATATAAATAAATACACATTGTTTGTGTACATTAACTCATTAATATATTCATTATCATTAGGAACAGCCGTATGTCTGAATACAATAAGGTCAAGTTAGTCAGTTGCCATTTATTGAATAAATGTCTGAGGGATTAAACACCTGTCCAGCACGACAAGATCAGTGGCAGTTTCTGCATTGCTTTTAAGGATTCTCTCCAAGTTTTGGATCTTCTCCTCCAGGTCAGATGGGTCACATTTGCCATTTAGAATGGAAGCAGTTAGACCCAGGATACGTGGACAGCTCAAGCAGTCCTCACATTTCTGGGAGTGTGAAGAGAAAAGATTTCAAAATAGTACAGATTTTAAAAAAAAAAGGACATTTTTCATGTCCAGTTATGATGAATCATTGTAGTAAACAGCACAATAGTTACCATTTCACACAATTGCTTTTATTGTCTCATGCTGTAGTGTTATTTACTCTCACACACACAAAATTGCCACAAGTGAACAATGGTATCTTGCATAAATTATTTTCTAATTAAGTCCAATGTACACACCTGGAATACAGTGGGGAAAAAATTATATTTTGGAAGAAAACAATTTTACTTTTCTAAAAATCTGTATAACTGATTCAAACATTCCAAATTTGGCATATGTGAGTTAATATATCGCAATGCATTTTATATGTCTAATGTGTGAACACAGTACAGAACAAGCAACCTGTCATCCAGTTTAATATTCTTACACTTTTAATATTATCATACATTCAGATTTTTACAGCATATTTACGATGAGCAATCACCAGAAATAATTCATGTCTGGTAAAATACACCAAAGAATAGAATCTTTTAGCATCTCTCCAAGCATGACAGGTAGAAGAAACCCTTATTCATTTCTCTCTTTACAATGACAGGTGTAAATCTCAGGTTAATATTCTATGCCTAGACTGTAATTTCACCTTCATTATGTCCCGATAGGGATGGTCCATGATTGCAAGGTGACATTCATCAAAAACCAGAAGGTTGATTTTCGATAGTGGCAAGACTCCATTCTTCAGCACATGCAGAAAGATGTGGCACGTCATGACGAGCACCTGGAAGCATAGATATTATAGAAAAGAGGCAAGCAGCATGAGGGAGATGAAACGATACCGCCCTGCAAAGATTATGAGATGACATGTTGAGGAGAGATTGAGTCTCCTCACGATTGAACGGACACTGAAAAATTCAATGTTTTAAAGTGGTTGAAAACTTTTCCCATGCGTGTAATCACACCTGATTTTCCATTATCTCTTGGTTCCACTTTTCCTCCAGCCATGACATTGAGCCTTCAGTATACTCCCCAACCTGAAGGTCTGAATGGGTTCTGACAGTGGATGCTTGCTGAACCACAGATGATGCTACAAACAATTTGAATTAATTCATTAAATTTCCAAAACACAATGACTTCAGATAAATAATTTGACAGTTCATTTTTTTTATCTGCTTGACGCAGCTGGAGGGGCATTTTGTACATAAATGCACCCTGAAACACAAACTACTTAAAATGTGCTTAACCCTGCCTTAATTTACCCCTGAAAATACCCCAAACCCCATCATTTGAATGAAGTGTCCATTAATTTGTGAATCTATCCCTTAATTTGACCTTAAAAGTGGATTTAAGGCATACGTGTGAAACCCCTTAATCATAAACATAAGGCATTCATTCAGGAGGTTCTATTATTGAAGAGACAAATTTGAAAAAGTAAGGGGAATTAATTTCCAGGATTAAGGGGAAAAGGCTAATTAAGGCTAATTAAAAAGTAAGGTCAAAATAAAGGTAAGGGATAAAATTTAAGGAATAAAATTAAAGGGTTTGGTTTCGTAGTGATGGGTACAGAACACTAACTAGCAATTAACTAACAGATGTTTAATTAGGGTCTTAATTTTTCCCATTTTGACCTCCGACATTCATATTATATTAACTACATTTACAAGTTATTAGTGGAGCATCATTTTCTTGTGTTTTAAGGGTAAAGATTTTTGCCTTAACTTCATTGTTTTACTAATAAACAAAACGAAATACAAAAAGTAAATGCACTTCAGAATAAAGACATCCGAGACTAATTAGACTAGTTACCTGCATTCACCAGGAAAACTGTCCTCTTCCCATTTTCCTGGCGGATTTGGTGGGAGAGCTCTTTTATAAGAAGTACTGCAATAAAGGTCTTCCCTGAGCCTGTATTTAAGCAGACTATAGTATTGTGTTCAAGAGCTGCTTCAAGAAGTTCAACCTAAAGAAAGAAAACAGGATTGTTTAGAAGGGTACAGCTATCAGATATGAATGCAGAATATCAGTTTACGACAAGTAATGAGTCTATTAACTAAACTTTAACGAAAAAGAAGCCACTTTTTTTTAAACAAAATTGAAGAACAAAATATCTAGTCCGTTAGGTTGTCAATCAAAACAAAACAGCAGTGGCATAGTAAGCCAGACCCACTCTAGAAAGAACACTCCATCCTAATCTACAGCATGGAATACAGCACGGAATACAGCACTTATTCCATGAGAAACCTTTGATAATTCAAAATGACTTTTTAAACAGAAATTGCATTGTATCGTGCTTTAAGTAAAATGTAAAGAGACACTTACAAACTACTATGGCACAATGTAAACCTATTCTTGGCACCATTTCTACAGACTTGCCTGATATTTCCTTGGTGTGTATATGTTGTCGTGGATAGCTTCCTGTTGCCATGGGAGACCAAAAAAGGGCCCCATGGGTGAGGAGGCAGGGGTCACCAGCTGTAGTCCTGCCATGCTTAGAGACTCTGAAGCAGGGGGCCTCCACTCATCCAGTGTTTATCTCATTTCATCCTGGTCTTCTAAAGCTCACTGCACAGGAAAAGACCACAGTAATCAGCTCTCATTCAAACCTTCCTACAAAAACATACATTTTGCTCTCCTCAAAAGGGATTCCACTTCAATTGATAAAAATTCAGGTCAATCAAAGTGGGAACAATAAAACGCAACATTAAAAAAGGAAAAAGTTAATATTCTTAATGTATAAAGATTTGTGTTTTTAGCAAAACCTGAGCCATATTAATGAACATTTAAAAATCAATGTATCACTTAAGTATCAGCAGTGTGTACAGTGATGGTGACAGCAATAACTATTATATTAAACTGTCTGCCTGAAATACTGCAATAAAAATGTGCAAACATGCGAAAATCCACCGGTGCATTTTTAATTCTGCACAAAGCTACAATTTTAGAGACAGTGGTATTAAAAAGTTTTGTATTCGGACACTTTCTGCTTGCTATTCCATTAAGAGGCATACAAAAACCCCCACAAACATGAGTGTACCTGGTATTGTAATACCTATAATACAGATATAGCATTGGTGGTTTGTAGCTAATGGGTTAGTACTCACAGGCTGAGAGTTCAGCACAACACCGTGGGGCCAGGGAGAACTTATTCTGGGCTCCATCATTTGCGCTCCTCACTCAACGCATTCACCAACCTGACCCAGCCCCAGACATACGGCCAGAGGGTCTACAGCACAAAGAGACACGGCAAGTTACACAAACTATCCACCATGATGAGTGAGTAAAAACATCTGAAGCAAAAACTTACATTAAAATATTCAAAAGATCCCAATTCTCATATGTTCAGAGGTTGAAAAAAAAGATGTGTTTTACTATTTCATGGTAGAATCTAGCTTTATATTTTGTCTACATTATGTTGGGTTACATCTCTGCTTAGCTGCACTAGCTTAAAGATTTTAACAAACACATTGAGGTTTATTCCCTTTGAACAGGAAAAAAAAAAAAAAAAAAAAAACACTGCAAATTTTATATACCAGAATTCAATATGTCCTCCCCCACTATTACCAATACAGAAAACTACAATAACGGTAATAAATAGTGAAGTTTCATTAAACCATTTGTGAAACGCCATAGATGGAATGGAATTGCACTAAGTCTGACTAATCCTAATTCAAACCGAGATTCATCTGCATTTTTCTGCTGTTTCTCAGTCCTACATTAAGCATGGTCCTAAACTAAAATTTCTAAAAGTGGTTTACCACTGGAACAACAATTTAGCCCAGTTCTAGGCTTAATCCACATCTGGGAAAATCATTCACAAAAGTCACGGAAAAGCATGCGTTACCTTTATTCAGTTGATGGGTGATCACAGCCTGAGACAATATTCTTCCAATGTTCTGAAAATAAACCAGAAAAATATGACTTTATGGACATAACTGTGGCTAAGGCATGGCAGGTGAATTTGGATGACAACTGACTTGTCAACACATTTTTGCCACATTAAAATCAAGACCAAACGCGCCGCTGTTCCACACAGCTGCAATACATCAGAGAACCAGCACCGCACTGCTTCTTTCAGCTTTACTCAAAGAGCACATTTGCTTTTGGTTAAAATATGCTTTCAAAATCGGTGTGGGAGTTCATGAATCTAATTCAATCACACATGCTACTCACTTTCAGTTTTTTTAAAATGCTGACATGCATCTCTTTTGGCCTACAACACATTCCATGCTTAATGCCCAAATGAAAAATTTGTACTTGCGTTGCGGCTTCATGGTTGCCCACTTTAAATGTCTACATCAGCATTTTTCCATGTGCATGTAGGTTAAAGTTTATGGAAGAGGAACACTCGGTGCAAAACTGTTGCTCAAACACTAAAGGTTGAGCTTTAGTGTCATAATCTAACCAAATCTCTTATGCAGTTTCATATTTCATAGTACATAGTAGCTGACAAGGAGTTATACCAACTGGCACCATGCAAACAGCTTACTTAAATAATCACAAAGGTCTTAAACAAGGATGAGTTGTTAAGTAGTCTAAAACAGACATTTGTGGTTTCTATATACTCAGTTAACATGCATGTCTTGCATCGTAAAAAACAAAAAACACATAAGCAAGTCTATTACTCATTTTTAACTAGTCAGTACAGTTCTCAGCAACAATCATCATGGGCCACCACATAAAAGAAGATCTTCCATGACTGTGACAGGCCTTCAAGTAAACAAAACAATCAAGACTTTCACCATGACCTGTTTCACCGGGCCCTCTCCGAGACAACAGTGGGCCAGACAGACTGCATACCGTCAAAGCAATGAAGTTTCAGAACAAAGCCATGAGCATGACCTACATTAGCATGCCGGTGGCATCTATGACTTGGAGACCACGTCAGCACACACTTAAGAGCTGCAAGCCTCAATCCAGGTCTATTCATTTGAACAAGGTTATGAACAACATAACCTCGGCAAAAGCAATCACAGCAACGCAAATGAAACTGCAAGTTCACAGTGGGAAATTGAGGAGGAGCATATCATAAAATATGATGCCATTTTTATGACACGTGATTTAGTCCTTGCTTTTAATGTAAAAGTAAAGTGACCCCTTATAGTCACACATGAACACACCACACCACAGTGTGTAAAGTGTGAAATTCTCTCTCTGCATTTACCCCATTCACCAAGTGAGTGCCCAGAATACAGGGTGCGGGGACGGTCCCTTGCTCAAGGGTACCTCAGCTGTCCCACAAGCAGTCCTAGGATTCAATCCCACAGCCTTCTGATCACAGGAGCAACTCCCTAACCAACTAGACCGCCAGCTGCCCCTTTTTAGGGGAAAAGCATAACCTCAAAATTCAAAGCCATTTGTACAATAAATAATATGCACCATGCAATACAAAAATAGCAACAGACAAAATAGGGTGGTAAATCAGCAGTGACACATTAAAGAAAAAAAAAAACACATTTGAGAAGTGACAGAAAAAACACAAGTAGCTGGTAAAAGTCAACTTATGAAAGAAGCACAACGGTCAAAACCCAATTCACTCATTCCAATACAGCTACTACGGTGCTGATATATGTAGTTATTCTATGCTTAAGAAGTAATGATACACATGATGATACCTATGCTGTACTCAAAAACATGTTGTGATGTGTAGTTTATTACAAATATTACACATCGTTTTGCCCATATCTAGGCTCAATGTGGATTAACCCAAGTTAAATGCAAAGTTGAGAACCTGGAGGGTTTCACAAAGCAAGCTTTCTCAGTTAGCCAGATAGCCCAAGTTGAACCTATCCTTAATACCCAAAAACAAAACTAAAGGCAAGCTACGCTCTAAGCTTTATAGCTTTTGGGGTTTTTTTTACAGATTTCATCAATATTTCATTACTGCAACTTTAATTTTGTCAGGAAAAAAAAAACATTTGAGAAGCTTCATGGGCCATACATGAATATGAATGGCAGAACCTTAAGTCAATACAATATGAAGGTACTCAGTTTGCCCTTAATTTACTTCACCAGGTGCAAAACCACGATGCCCTCCCTTTCCAGGTCATTTGTTTATTGCGCACCAGTAGGTTTTAACAGAATACAGACCACTGTGCAGGCACTCCAACACAAAGCAAAATCAGGTCAACAATTCTTAAAAAATGAATCTAGAACATTTACAAATGTCATTAAAACTCAAATATATGTAGAAATACAAAGTTCTTTTTAGATATGAGACATCATTTCAAACATATCCGATTGCCCAGTATAAGCAATTCTCAGTGAACTGAAATCACAACTGTGACAGATGGTCTCTACAGCATTTGTCTCAATAATCCTTGCATAAATTATATTGTGACATACAATGTATAGTGAACATGGTCTGGAGTATCACAATATATTTTTATCACCCACAACAATATGGTACTATGCTTTCCTTTCTGATGCCAATATCCCCTTGAGTATCAGCCAATACTGATTCAATATTTCTCTCGACTACTCCTGCTTTTACAAAGCTAGTAGAAGTATCAGGTGTAATTAATAGCTGGTTTAGTTTGGAAAATGACATCTCTTTTCTTGGTGCAATAACAGCACCACTTTTCAAGCAACCACTAAGGTTAGATCACATATAAAAATGTACCGTTTACTTCCATAATGTCAAAATACTTAAACTATGGTACAATCTTGTTTTAAAACCACTGTTAGTGTAAGGTCATGAAAAACAGTGCACTACTGCAATACACAACTGCTTTCTCAGCCGATAGCAATATAGTCCTGTCTATTCAAAGACCATTTACATAAAACTATCTTTAAAGGTGCAATAAAAACCTTTTTCTAAGATCTTATGAAAGCTTAAAAATGGCCAAATGCCTAAAGTGAATTTTGGCCTTGAGCTTCTCTTTACCTGAAGTTATTCACATAATTGTAATTTTATACATTTGCTATGTGAATTAAAATGCTTTATTGAGTCTGTTATTCTAGAAATACTTTCCATATCAAGTAATGTTCTAGCTCCAATATGATCCATTTCCAATTTTCTAATTACACACTAAACAAACCATTTGAGGAACACGTTTAGCATCTGACAACAAGAGGATCTCAAAGTAGGCACAAAAGTAGTAAAAGGTTTTGGAAATAAACTGTGAATTGTTCATATTATTAGTATTACTATTACTACTGCTGCCATTATTCTTATACGTCAGACTGGAGCGGTAAATAAATAACACTTAACTGATCACTAGCAAGACCTTGAAATTATAAAACTTTAACAGTGGATCAGGCACAAACATTGTAAAAAGGCAATGGAAATAAACGGTAAATTGTTCACATTATTATTATTATTATTATTATTACTGCTACCACCAATTTTAATACATATCAGACCAGACTTTAAAGAAGCAAACAAATAAAACTGAACTTATTACTTGCTTGACTAAATACTATCACTACTATTATACACCAGACAGGACATTAAACCAGCAAATGAATAAAACTTAACTGATTACTGGCAAGGCCTTGAACTTATAAGCCTTTAAAAGTGGATAAAGAACAAGAGTGGTAAAAATATTATGGAAATAAACAGGAAAACATTCAGATTATTAGCATTACTATTATTCAGACAAATTATAAGTAGTATTGTTACTACTGCTACTACAAACATTAATATTATACATCAGACTGGACAACAAAGCAAATTAATAAAACAACTGATTACTTGCCAAACCTTGAATTTATAATCCTATAAAAGTGGATCATGCACAAAAGTTGTTAAAGGATTATGGAAACTAAATTGTTGGTATTACTAGTATTACACTACTGCTACCACTATTCTTATTATTCACCAGACAAGTGATTGTTGGCAAGACCGTGAATTTAAAAGTAAGTGGAAAAACATTAAAGTAGCAAATAAATGATTACTGGCTTATCTGAATAGTATTATTATTACTATTATTTTTATTATCATTACTCTTCATTATTTATCAGCAAATAAATAAAACAAATTACTGGCAAGATCTTGAACGTATCCTTTCAGAGAAAGTGTAAAGGACAGGTTTGACTGTGTAATATTAATTCAATTTTGGATGTTCAGTAAATGCTCCCTGTTTGATTTTCCAGGCCTCAGGGCGACCTTGGCCTTGTGGCAGCGCTGTTCAGACCACAGGGTGAGTAACACTGAATAAAACTGAAGTTACTCCATCTTATAACGCCTACATCCAATAAACATTGTTTATTTATTATAAGCCCTTTCAGTCCTATGTTTTTTTGTGCTTTCTTGCCATAATTCAGCTCGTTTTCCTCCAACGAGCGGAAGAAAGCTAGGCTAATATTACTTTACTCACCACCTAAACCGTGTTTTTCTCATCATTTCTCTGAACATAAGCTTTCTTTCTGGTTCAGAAAAACTCAATTTCTTTATCTGACACCTAAAAGTGAATTTAAAATAAATAAATCAAGTTTAAAGACAGGCAGAAGGCTAGCAGACCAATGCATTCATATGCTCGGTAGCACTAAATTTTACTATTAAATAAAAATACAGCAAATTAGTATATTTGTCCCGGAGTGGAAAAATACAAAATGCACATTAAAACTAAACATGTATATTAGAAACTAAAAACATCAACGTTATATTGTGAAACGATCGACAATTCATGTCTCCCTGGCTGGCCTGCTGCTTAGCCTAGCCTAGCTTAGCATAGCCGTGCTAGCTAACTAAGTGAAAACGGTTATTTATGACCATTTAAGACCGAAATCAGAGAACAAAGGGTCTAGTAAACAAATTGTGCAAGGACAAAAATAACGGCGAGGGTATTAGTCCTGAAGAGCAGACTGCTCACCCGCCGCTCGGTGTTTATTTCTGTGGTTTTATTCGAGTTTAGTCCGGGTTTCTCCTCCTGCTGCACACACTGAGACAGAGAGAACACTCAGACTCAGGGACTTTTATTTTATATTATACTTTCTCAAAAAGAAATATTTATATTTTTGATTAAAAAAAACAAACGTTTTACATGTGTATATAATATTTCAATAATAATTCTTAGTATTCCCTTATTACACAATAAAACAACAGTAGTAGTAGTGGTTAAATTATTTTTGTTGTTGTATTATTATTGTTTTATTATTATGTATAAGAAAACTAATATTAATATTAATGATAGTAATAGTAACACAACTTTATATTATATGTACATTTAATCACAATGTATTGTTGTTGTTGTTGTTGTTGTTGTTATTACATGTTTTCGTATGGTTAATAATATTTTAAAGAATCCTCTAGTACACAGGGCCATATCCTAACATTTGTGGACCTCCAGCAACATCATATTTCCCACAACACAGAAGCAGTCATTACATTACATTGTTAGATAATATGGAGTTATACTTTTTTATTAAAACAACTCAAAATAACGACGGTATTAACCCATCAAACCACAAGAGGGCACTAGAGTCCTTCAGATCAGTTCTAATCACTGGTGGCGCTGCGTGTGCAGTACAGTACATACATTTCACTATACTTCACAGACTACACTATATGTGCGGACAAAAGTATTGGAATGCCTGACCATTACACCAACAGTGACTTTAATGACACTGCATTCAAATACATAGACTTTGATATGGAGTTGGTCCCCGCTTTCTAGCTACAACAGCTTCCACTCTCCTTGGAAGGCTTTCCACAAGATTTTGGAGTTTCTGTGGAAATTTCTGCCCATTCATTCTCTAGAGCAGGTCAGTCACTGATGTTGGATGAGAAGGTCTGGCTCCCAATCTCCATTCCAACTCATCCCAAAGGTGTTGGATGAGGTTGAGGTCAGGGCTCTGGGTGGGCCATTCAAGGTTTTCCACCCTGAACTCATCCAACCAGGTCTTTATGGACCTTGTGCACTGGGGTAGTCATGGTCATGCTGGAATAGAAAAGGAGCCCATGAGGTTGGAAGCGCGGTATTGTCCAAAATGTCTTGGTATGCTGAAACATTGATTGCCATTCACTGCCCACCCTGAAAAACAGGCGTGTCCCAATATTCCTTCTAGTGTATATTATGTGTGCAAACGTTTTCTGGCAGTCCTTTATTATAACATAATTTAGCAACTTCAAGGTGCAATTCTGACCAACTGCTCACACACAGCTTCCTAAGAAAGGCTTTAGAGTGGGAGACCCTTGGAGTCAATCTTAGTTCTGTCTTTTCCAGTCCTGGTTTTTAAGACATCCTACACATAGTAGTGCTTTAGTGTGCTTAAAGTGTAAAAAAGGCTGTTTGTCATACATGTAAACAGCACAGTGTGAATAACATGAAATTTCTTCTCTGCATTTAACCCACTCACCAAGTCAAGCAGGAGGCAGTCAGCGACAGAGCACCCAGGGGGCTGTGTGTGGGGACGGTGCCTTCCTGAAGGTTACCTCAGTGGGAACACTAGCAGTCCTAGGATTCTAACTCATGACCTTCTGACTGCAGGGTCAGCTCCCTACCTGCCAGGCCACCAGCTGCCCCCGAAATGTTTGGTTCCACTGGGAACCGGAGATTTGACAGCCCTCACCTAGAGCCTTTGAATGAGCACCTTCCCTCAATAAAGCTGTTGTGCCTGCATGCAATCAAATAAGTAGATGCTGTTAATGCAGTAAACACTCTAATACCCTTGTTTTTAGGGGGAAAAAAACACTGTAAGAGTAAGTATTCACAAACATTGTCATTTAGTGAGAAGTCCTTGAAAAAAAATCAATGGAGCAAAAAAAGAAGGGAGTGTGACACAAGCTTAATTTTAGGCTTATTTATTGCACTTAGCTGGTGCATTTACAAGAATCTCCGATACAAAAAGTAGGGTAGAGATTTATCAGATAGCTTTACAAAATTAAGACCGAACACTTTCGCAAAACATTCTCATGCGCAGATTGTGGCCACTGGCTTCATCTGTAGATTTACTGAACGACATGATAGGTTATGAAACTTAAAGAGTACTTAACAGTTGCCTTTACAAACATCACAATGCTTGCACTTTTACATTTCACTGTCAAGTTGGACTTTTTTTTGATGAAAAATGTGCTTATCGGTGTATTCAGTAATGAGGAAATGCACATGACACCTTTCAAACAATGCTTAAACTTATCTATACTTAAAAAAAAAAGAAAATGACAAAAGCAATCATTACAAAGCACTTTTTACAGGTTCCTTTAAAATGGCACTCATGTACACTTCATAATGCCAGACACACACACAAACAGCACAAAAAATCATTAAATGCAAGCATATTCAGTAAATATGCCTATGCCTGTTCAACTATCTAATATATCATTTCTGTGCCCTTACATTCTGTAAAATATACACGTAAATATAGAACTACAGCTCTTTCGTTTTAGAAATACTTCATTTCATCTTAAAAGAATAGGCATTATTTATTCCCTCTGTCTCATGTACCTTTTGTTTCCTTAGCTATATCTTTGGCGGGGTCATGTTCTGTGTTGGTAAAAGTGCAATTGACACCATCGTAGCTCATTCACAAAGCCATGGTTTTTAAGACCTGTACCTTTCGTCCCGTGAAAGTGCCTTTAACTAATTGTACTTTAAATGTTTTCAGAAATGGCTGCTGAATACTCTAAAATGATTTTAAGGATGAATTTAATTTCATTAGGCTGTATAATGCATATGCAATTATGCAAACAATGTACACGGCGATTTTGTTCCCATTTTTATATAAGAACTTTAAATATAAAATGGCAAGAGTTGTACACCTTCATGACCATGATGTAAACTTTAAAACCTTAAAAGAAGTGCACAGTCATTTCTGTCATACAGTATAAGCATTACCATACTAAAGACCATAAAAGCATATTCGTACTGTTATTCCTATTATTGTTATTATTATAATTAAAATATCGAACTGTTAAAGCATTCGTGTGCAGAGGATGCAGCGTGTACATAACAGAAAATGTGAGTTGCTGTAAACCTGGTACTCTGTTGACAGACAACTTGTCAAAAAACTCAAAAACAACACACACTTCCATTAGTCCACATGTGCCCAGGAGTATTTAAAATATAGAAATAATAGTCTGTGTGGACCCGTTTCCACTATTATTTTCTGTAAAGACCAGAAGGAGGAGGCTCTCCTGGAAGCTGGACGAATCGTGTTAACTCAGAATTCACTCATCCATGTTGAGCAGAAGGCTGGGAATCGCCCAGAAGTCAATCTGAGGCAGGATAAAAAGGCAGTAGATGAGGAGCCACAAGAGCAGCAGCAGGTAGATTTCAGACAAGGCCACATCACTCCTGCTTTCAGGCTTTTCTGCAGGACCGCTTTCCTTCCTAGTAGGTAATAATGTACAGTTATAAAACACACACACACACACACACACACACACAAATAAGTGACATTTAAACTTTTGAAACCCACAATTTACATGTGCAGGTCTTCAAACATTTAAGTGTCTCCTTGGAATTCATTACTAAAGAAATCCTTTTTTCCCCCCTCCATCCCAGCCAAGACATGTTTGGTATCTTTTCTTTTTTTTTTTTTTAGTTTTGCACAAGTGCCAACAGTCCACCAATTAGCACTGTGCAAACTGCCTGTCTGAATCATCCCACACTTGCCTCAAACAGTGTCAAGCTATTAGAAATCTCAAATACACTTGGCTTGGTTTCTGACACTGCATGACACACTGTTCTCAAGTACTAAATACAGCAGAGGTCAAAGCTTGGAACATTACTTGTCCATGCTTATAGATAACAGCATTTCAAAGAGTGGCACAAACCAAAATAAAACATATAAAATATAACAGAACAAAAGAGAAAAAAATATATCAGCAGGGAGTGAAATTTAATCCGTTTCACACCCATTACCTTCAGACTGCCTGGTTCAAAACAATGGGCAGTCAGTGTGCAAAATGCACACGTAATCAGGATGGTATGATGAAGTGCACATGATGCAATAGATAAAAAAAAAACATGTTCACACAGGCAGGTTGAAGAAATGCCTAAAGGCTGAATTCACCTCAGCAGTGCATTTGCATTGATTTTGACTATGCTAAGTGGATTTATGTCTCTGGATTTGCAAGTATTTCAGAATATTCGAATATAGAGAATATACACTGTGTATTTTCAGTACCTTTCATCTGCGTTCTCTGTCGTGATGGCATCTGTGGTTTCCACATTTTCCATCTGCAAGAAACAAAAAAGCGTAGTACATAAATATTCAACAAAAACCAGCCAACCAAACCTACAGCATTTAATTTAAGACGTAATTGAGAGATGGAGCTTTTAAAAGAAAATCTGAAAACTGATCTACTAATCAACTAATTAGACATGGTACCACTCGACATTCTGGGAGTTCCACCTTCTTTATTGAACACTTTAATAATCAGCTTCGGCACAAACCTTTGATTCCTTTGGGTCAAAGGCTTCCTTTAAGCACAAAGCTGTCGACAGTTGGCTTTCATCTTCAATGCTGTCACTGGCAGTTTCTTCCCTGTAGGAAAAATCCAAATACACTTTTTTTCATATTCTTTTCTAGTCATAAAAAGGGGATATTTTAATAACAACATGTACAGCATAATCCGGCCTAGAGAAAATCAACAGAACAGAAACATTCGTCCAAAAAGGAAATGAGCGCCCCACCAACAGAGGAGTTTAGCAGCAGCGTTGACTTCGAAAATAAACATCATTAAGTACATTTAAGATCATTTGCAGTGAGCTCTGCAGGGCACACATGTGAGGTCACATCCTTCAGAAAGCCCAAAGCACACTTACTTACACGCTCTCTCATTCGCTCACTCTCTTTTTCAGCTGTGTGCTATAATGGACTCTAATAATAGAGCAGTACCTCAGCGTCTCCGTGTTTTCTCTGGCAGCAGGAGCAGTGGCCGTAGCAGTGGTACTGACTGAAAGCTCCTCATCACTGCTAATGAGCTCACAGTGATCCGTGTGCAGGTCTGAATCCACTGCGCCCCATTCCCCTGGGTGCCTGGACCACAGCTCAAACGGACTCTGTTCTGGAGACTCCACACTCCCCTCTCCAGCCTGAAAACACAAGATGGACAACAGAAAGGATAAATCCAGCAGATTATTAAATATTAAGTATAGATGTGCCCTTTTTAAATATAAGGTTTTGTTCCATCAGATATCATATTATATACATATATATACATATACAAATTTTTAAGAACATCCTACGAACGCTTGCTTGGATTGTGGAGGCCAACTCAAAACTTTGAACTGCTACCATGAAGGGGTGTACCTGGTCTATAGAAATGCTTATGTAGGTGGTATGTGTCTAGGTAACATCCACATGAATGCCATGACCCAAAGTTTTCTAGCAGAAGATTGCCAAGAGCATCACACTTCCTCAAGCGGTGGCCTCTAGTCCACAGGTTAGTGACACACACTCAGCTATCCACATGATGCAAAAGAAAACGTGATTCACCAGACCAGGCCGCCTTCTTCTATGGCCTCATGGGCCAGTTCTGATGCGCCCATTGTAGGTGCATCAGAAACAAGGGTCAGCATGGGTTCTCTGTATGGTCTGTGCCCTTAGGCAGAAAACAACAATGCACTATTTGTGCTGTAGCTCTTCTGTGGATCAGACTAAACTTTAATGTCATGGCTGTAGCATATTACAAAGTACAATGATGACTATAAACATTAAAACTAGCATTTATTTTCTATTAGCACATAATATTCTGTAGCACAGCAATGCACAAATGCAACAGACACATAAATACAACAGGTGCATCAAGGTTTGTTTTGTAATTGGCCCTTATGGACACATGTTATGAATTGACATGTTAAATTACTTGTAAAGATGTAATACATACTAAATATACAGGGACTGACATAATCGGTACGCAAGCAAGTATTGGCATATATGGTATGACAAATCTGCACCAGCTCCTGTGCGATGGTGGGTTACAGCCGAGATCCGAGTTTTGTCTGTCATGCTGTGAGCAAAATCCCCAGCTGAGTGAGATGCAGTTAAAACAATCTCGCCTTCCCATTCCACGTATCTGAGCAGGATTCCTTTTTTCACTTGAAAGTCACGAAAACAAGCACAGAAACAGGCTGAACTTGGAAACTCGACCAGAGTGGGTCTTCCTCGTTCCGACCAGTAAGTGGCAAGAAAGCAGGCACAAACATCATATTAGAATGCTGAATTGTTTTGTGTCAAATAATCCCTGTGGGTAATCCCTTTTAGGTTAAAAGTCAGTATGCACGTTCAGCACCATTTGGCATTTGTGTGGGGTGGGGTGTAATAGTTCCAGCGCCCATAATTAGGATGAAAAACGTTGAATTTGGGGAATTTGGGGGGGTTGCTTTCTGGGTTCGACTCGGGGGGGGGGGGGGATTCGGGGGGGGATGTCAGGGGATTAGCGCTGTTCTGGGTTCGACTCCCGGGTTGGGCGCAGGGTCTTTCTGTGTGGAGTTTGCATGTT
>JBBPDC010000001.1:45143142-45182913 GCA_037974485.1 Hemigrammopetersius urotaenia
CACACACACACACACACACACACACAAACACACACACACACACACACACACACACACACACACACACACACACAGAGAGAGAGAGAGAGAGAGAAAGACAGAGAGAGTTGGGCCCAGCCGAGTGTGAAATATGAAGCTAAAGTGTCTGACTCTGGGGGATACAGTCATTGCATCTCTGTAGGCTTTTGTTTTTCACTTTACCTTTAGAAAATTAATAAGTATATTATATAAGGTTTATAATCCACCGTTATCTTTGTCCTAAAAGACCACAGAGTGAGGGGGAACAGCTTCTTCTCTGGAGTGTGTGGGCGTGTGCGGGTGCATCTTTAGGTGGGCGGTGGGCCGTGGTAACGCAGCATGATGTTGAAGGAGCGGGCGAAGTTGTTGGAAAGCGAGCAGCTGGTGCCTTCGTCCATCATGGGCAGGAGGAAGGCAAGCAATAACAGAGCCAGCAGGAGGAGCTGCAGAGGGAGAGCCACGCGACACACACGGTACAGGAACCCACAGCAGCTCTTCTCCTGTAAAAGAACAGATCAGCAAACAATCAAATGTACACAGTTCGACCCTTATCTCAAATGTGTTTGATTCAATTCAAATTTATTCAGATCAGTTTTGCTGTTGTAAAACAAATTCTCATACTTTTCAGCCAGTTGCAAATGCAATATTTAAGACACTGTAGCCAAAAAAGGCCAAAAGTAATGGCAGCTAACTTGGACAGGATCGCTCTACTTGATAAAAGTCAATCAATCCACAAATCAATTGTCAAATCAATCCACATCACTATCTGTCCAGAGCTCCAAAACTTTCTATGAATGATGAATGAGAACTGCTTGTTCCTGTTAAAAAACATCACATTTCCATGTTTCACACAAGTCCCACTAAAGTTTCTGGGAAAAAAAATAGATCTGCTAAAGCTTGAGACTGACTCACTTTTCCATATGACTCATAGGCCACAGCAACATAAATTCACACAGATGAATCCAAATTAGAACTGCCATCGAATGAGTGCATAATGTTTGAAGAAAATGCTCATTGATGGTGTTCAGACTCCATATTCTGTTTGAATGGTGGAACTGAAAACCACCCACACCTGCTCCCTAACAGCCATCTCCGCTGGAGCCGCTGCAGAGGCCAACGGGGCGCCAGCAAAACTCAACCCGCTCTATCTAACGCTTCTGTGCAGGAGCGCTGTGAGTGTTTCTGTGCATATTAGAGTGAGTTAGAGGCATAAAGAGAGAGAGAGAAAGCAGAGCTGGAGAGAGTGGGTGGAAGAGAGAACAGAAAATCTCCTCTTTACTATTCTTATTCTACTTCTGTTCTTCATGATCACAGTAATTACATGCAGAAAGCGTGTCCACCTCCACCTGCAACTGACAAGTCCACTGCATATGTATATATTAGGATTAGTATATGCACAGGTGTGCTACAATAAAAATTACAGGCAGTGAATAATGTGGAAATTGCCTCACTCCTGACACTGTGAATTACAGTGAAATCCAAGGTCCTGCAAAATAGTCGAACCTGTATGATGGTTTATGATTAATCGAAATCATGGAAAGCAATACAAACTGGCTGAGTCATTCTAAACATGGGCATTTAAGGGGTTTAAAGGCCCCGCATCCTATTTTATTTCTTCCTCTGATATCTACATTGGAGCATTTAATCCATCAATCAGAAAAAAGAATTCTGTGACCACTTTCTACTGATCTTTAATAATTGAAGAGGCCATGCATTTAATATAATGCATTTAATATAATATATGTTAATGACCCCTGTTCAGTTTGGCTACCCTGTATTGTGACTCATTCAAAACATAGTCTAGGCTTAAACACTTCGGTATCAGTGGGTGACACTAAACTGCTTTGGTTGAACAGGCAGATATACTGTATGTTAATGTGTTTGCTGACACCACGAAAATTAAAATAGCTGTTTATGCAGCTTCACTTCAATATGAACTAAAGAGTGAACATTTTGAAACTTAATTTCCTTATAATCTGCAGCTTAACATCTTAAAGATGTATTATTCAATAGCAACATTAACTAAGGAATTGACAGTGTGCTACACCAGACTGTTACTTTGGTATAGTTCATTTGGCACAAATAGACACACCTAACATGAACTGTATATGCAAAAATATCAAGTGATATGACAGTGTAAAGCTACTCATTTTCTCTATCCATATATTTGTCTAGTAGTCATGAAATGACTAATCAAATAAAAAGAATCAACTGAAATGTATATTCAATATATCAACATATCAGTTTGCTGAAAATGTATTCCCATGTCAAAATACAGATGTGTTTGCAGGATAAAGATTATCCACGAGGGGGAGCTATTAGCATTTAAACCACTTCTGGGTTTTAATTGTAAAATGGCAATATACAAGATCTTCATGTTCATAGAATGCGTATTTTACATAGTATGCATAACATGCTACTGTTTGCTAACGGTTTTGGTTTTAAATATAAAATAAAAAGACCTCAGAATTACCCAGTTATGCTCGACCATGATAGTCCTAATCTGAACATGACCCACTTCTGTATTCCCGTTTAAACATGTTTATATGTAGGCAGTGGGGTGAGACAGCCTTTGGTTTCAGGGAGTTCCCAAATAAACAGCCTTTATTTACCCTAGAGTGTAATGGTAGGTCACTGGGTAACCAGTGCTCGTTAATGATACCACTAGAGAGAGGCCAACACCCACAGGGCACTAGAGCCCAGGTGAGCTTTCCTTTACATTTCAAGCAGCCAAATAAACAAAACTATACAATGTCTTTTTGAGATCAGAAAATGCAAATTTAGGCATAAAGTCAATCACAAAAATGGCCACAAGCTCATTACAAATGGAACCAGGGTTCAGTATGAGTACAGCTCACTTCCTGGAAACAACACAGCTTGATCAGAAACAATTCATTTAATGTATTAATAATGACTTAAGTAAACAATTCTAGTTCAAAGCAACAATTTGTTAACAGTAGACTATAGCTGCATAGTAACATAATGGTCAAGGTAAAGGGCCTTGACCATTATACAATGGGGCCAGCTAAAATCCATTCAGCCAAGATTATGCCACTGTTGTAAACACAAATTGTAAAAATAAAAACAGGTAAAGAAATAACCACTGAAAACATCTAGCCAACAACTTATGGTTGAGGTGAGTTTCTCTTCAAACACTGTGATTTCTCACATCACAATCAAGAGTTAAGTTGACACACGTGATGCAATTCCTGCTGCCAGGCAAAGTCAAGCACATAGCCATGAAAGCAAAAATGCTGTTCCAGTAGTAACATTTGGTAGGGGAGGGATAATGGTTTAATGAACGGAGCATTCAAAGTCATTTTTTTTTACCATTATATGCATATATTTACAACCATCTGATTTTCAATTATTGTGCTTCATTGGATATGTAGAGCTATTGCAGTCCAAGTGTAAAACTAAAGCCCATTTTAATAATAGCTGCATAAACATGCTATCAGAATACTGCTTATTTGTGACTAGTTAACTCATTGCACAGACCAAAACACAGATGGAATAAGACAGGCCGCTGCTTATTCTTAGAGTTTCTCGATTATTTAAATGCACTGCCAAGTCAGAAATCAATGAAATTTGGCATCACAGCTGATGCAGAAATTTGCTAAAAAACAATTAATATACATCTTAGCAGCGCAAGTAAACTATCAAAACAAACTTTCATTTAGTATCAGCAGAGCACCTGCTTCTACCCCAGACCTTCCCATAAAGAAGAAAGAAGAAACTGCTTATATAGACACCAACACGAGAGAGAGAGACAGAGAGAGTGAGAGAGAGACAGAGAGAGTGAAAGAGAAACAGAGAGTGAGAGAGAGAGAGAGAGAGAAAGAGTGAGAGAGAGAGTGAGAGACAGAGAACAGGAGGGTGTGTGTAACCTAGGGGCAAAACGTAAAGAATCTGAGAGAAATTATCCAGAAAGCTTAGCTTGCTCCCCAGAGAGAGGGAGAGCAGAGCAGTAGCTCTGAATTTCTTAATCTGCAGACTTCCCACAGAGTCACTAAATTAAATTTGTTTTGTAAGTTTTGAAAGCTCATGGTTCACGCTGATTTTGGATGGGACAACAAGTGATCACTAAGCTGAACTGCGTGGCTGTCTCTCGACATTTTCAACAGCCTAAGTAACCACTACACCCACAAAGAGCCTTTCTAGTGGCTAAAACCCTTTTAGTCAGCAAAGCACAGTTAAAAATGAATAGGACTACAAAATATGAAGCGTAGAGAGTACAAAACCGTATTTATCAACTAGATGATATGTTAAAATGACAAAGTGCCAAATCTTTCCCTTAATCCTCCCACACAACCCTTTATATCATCTTTTTTTTTTACAGTAATAGTAATAGTAATAATAATAATAATAATAATACAATACCTAAAACTTGTTTCCATTTAAACAGGAGTTGTATGACCATGTCATACTGCATATTTAGATTCATTGTACACAAAATAAATGTTCTTCATTCACATGAATGTGAAATAAATTAAATAAACATGTGCTTAAATAGCAGAGACTTTCAGTTTCTCTGATGGTAAATACACTGACAAGAGATGCATCTATGAACTGTCAAAGAAAATGCAACTAATTTACTTGGACTGCTTTAAAGATCCATCAATCATAATTTAATGTAAAGTGGAGACTTGTCCCAGTAAACCAGATACCTTGAGTAGCCTTTTGTTTTAAATCTGTCAGGCAATCATTGTTACTTCCATGAAAGATAAATGTTTTCCATTTAAATTTCTGTTTAAAAAAAGTACCTTTGGAGTTCGAATGAGCTCCTCCTGCTGGACACCTTCACCCTAGAATGAAGCAAAGTACTGGATCAGAGATGCTGCATGTGTGCCTCCTTGTGGTCATAACAGATCACAACATTCACCTCAACAAAGTTTTGATTAATCTTCTTAACCGGCACGGATTATGTCCATACTCTGCAATATGCTAGATTTTCTGCAATATGCTATACAATGATCTTTAATGGTAACAAATGCATATGCTTGAAAGGGCTCAGTTTAATGATAATTCAAAAGTATGTCAAAAGAGGTCAATTTTATAGTCATGTGTCAATTTTTTTGCCCTTTTTCTTGTCCATTTAGGAACCAATACTTTATTAAAAACCTATCTAGGAACAAATATTACAAATCAGAATTTCTCTATTAAATGTTATAGTGTAACATTATGAGGTCAAAATTAAACAAATAAATGTTTTTTTGTTTCTGTCTCACACATTTCTTTTATTTGTTTTTAGGTGTTTTTAGAGGTGTCTGATGGTCACTCTTTCCAGTACCTTGCATACTTTAACATTTTCTGTATCCATCAGTTTGGATTTGTAGAGCATCCATTTGTAGCGTAGCTCCTCCATACCAACATCATCTCCTCCAGCTTCAGTCTGCCACAAGCCCATCAGCTGCTGGAACAGAGCCTGACCACTGGGCACCTCAGCACGCAAACCCTGGAGTACAAAGCACACAGAAGATTTGCCTTCATTTTCACTTCTTATGTTTAAATGAGAGAGGGGTGTTGATATTTGTAAATGATTTTCAACGATATTAAGAAATACATGTTTACATGTCATCAATCCTTTATGAATATTACTGTGCTCATCAAACAGCAATTAGGGCTGCATGGAATTTCCAAACAAACAATTTTTTCTAAATATTTCTCTTTCAAGAAAAAGCCAGCCTACGTAAAATGCTCTTCATGCTTTCCCCAAATCGCTCTCAAACTGTGACCAAACAGAGTCTATCGATCCACTGCCAAGATCCAAGCTATTTGGGTCTTCTGGTGTAATGCCTGTTGTTTGTGAGGATTTTTAGAGCCCAAGGTATCAGACTAGTCATGACAGCCTAACAGCCAGAATGGTATAGCACCCCTTATATGACTCATATGGATATTGTGCAAGTGTTCACCTGCTGAGATGCTTCTTGTGCTAACAAGAGACAGCACCCCAGAGTTCAACATTACAACTACTTCAAAACACGTTCAGTTTTCAATCAAATACTGATTTTTCTGGAGTAAATATGAAAGTTTTATCAAAAGAGGAGAAAGTGAGGATGTAATAAAAGCCTGACCTTGAGTGTATTCCGTCTTATCTTCAATTCTTTGGTGCTCAAGACTCTTCGGTTATCCACAATCGCTGAGAGTTTATCATTTTCCTTACAAAGCCAAGCCTCAAACTCTCCCCGAAGAGCTACCCAGTCCTGATCAAGCTTTCTCATTCCATAGTCTGTCTAGAACATAAACAAATTCACTTCAGCCCTGTTCTTTCTGCAGTCGTTTTCTACTATATATGCAGCAGCATAAAAAAGAGTCTATGGAATGTTAGAACAAAATAGCTCAAAATAATAAGACAGCAATAACTAAGACAAAGTACTTTAAAACAAACCTGTGTGACATGAACTGGGCTGCTTGCAGCTGGTTTGTATGGAGATGGTCGGCTTTGCCCAAACTCATCGATTTGTCTTACGGGTTCAGCTCCTGGTATTCCAGATGGGGGTTCCTTAACCCATACTCTTGTTCTCTCTTCACCCCTGGATCCTCCTCTTCTCTTTAATCCTGGTTCAAGCGACTCTCCTTCATTCTTATGCTCAAATGGCTCAAACTTATGTTCTTTTATCTCTGTGTCGACTTGGTCAACAGGTACAACAATCTTCCTCCTCCCACCACTGCCCACCTCTGTGTTCCCATAAGGCCAGTCAGGCTCCAGGGCTGGACTGCCATCTGCTATAGGTCTGCGACCAGCACCCTCCACCAGATCTACTCTAGCAACCTTCCGGAAATCATCTCCCTTAATTAAGTCTCTGTGTCCATTCAGAAGCCTTAAAAGAAAGCAAAAGCAGGTTATTCTTGGTGTCAAACTCAGCATAGATTCTGCACATATTTTGTACTGCTTTTGTAACTTGGCGAACTTTACATTTCACACTTTGAACGGAAAAGTGCTGTAGATGGATTTACATGACACAGTTCAAGTTTGTATTGTTTATAGCTCAGTTTTACTGTTTTATAAGATCAGTCTTTTGCAGTGACAAACGTGCAAAAACATATACTATGATGTTTGTTTTGGAAAAAATTTGTATTTTTCTGAGATGAACAAACCTGGGAATTATGTAATCAGAACTCTGTAGAACCCAAACATTCTTACACAAAATACTGAAAATCCCACTTTGTCTTTAGAAGCAAAACCCATACTGGACAGAAAAATGCACATGACTGTACATACGCCTGTAGAAAATGATAAAAGACTCCCAAAATAAGCACAGTGTTTTTCTCAGTGTCTGACCTGTAGAGGTTAAGACTGAGTGTATGAAGGGACATCCAAGACTCGCGTAAACCCTTTAGATCTCGTTGTATGTGAACACTGCCTTCCTCAGAGGTCTTTGATAGCACAAGCTGACCTTGTGCCTCTGTCTGGTGCAGCTGTAACTCCTTCTCAGGGAACTCTCCCAGAACCTTCTGCAAGATAAAAATAAATAAATAATGTTCACAAAAACCCATTTTCAGCCAAGCCAATGCTTTAACTTGAGCACAGAGATTTCATTACACGGAGAGATCCTCAAGACCAATTCAAAGACACTAATAAATAAAGCATTAAACAAAATGAAAAAAAATTCTAATTCATAGTTATTAGACCTCAACAGAGTCATGTGAAATATTTGTTTTTTTTTAAATAAAAAAATATTTGTCCCTTGACATGAGATTGGGTCTTTTTCAAAGGCCTGACAGTATTAATAAAACTGTGTGTAAATGCAGAAAAACAGGACGAGGAGAAATATTTCAAACTATCAATAATGTAAACATCTCCTAAATAAAAACAATGTCAAAATTCAAACAGAATTTCATGCAAACTAAATATGCATGTTAAATTAATAAAAAAACTGGAGAAGATATTTTTCTATTCCTACAAGAGATGCGCCGATCCGATATTCTGTATCGGTTCGATTCTGACCTAAATTACTGGATTGGAAATCGGGAAGAAATAAATAAAACACAATCCAATGCATGTGCTACCTCTGCTTCATGCTGCCGATTCCCCAAACTCCACTCTCCATTCGGCTCGTGGAACGACTCCAGCTTTTGCCTCATGATCATCAGCCATTTCTCCATATTCAGCAGACTCTCATGGAAACTCTCATGTGCTGATATACTGTCCTCACTTTCATTCACCTTCAGCTGATAAAACACACAGATACAAAATATACATGAGCACACAATCAGCCAAAAACAATGTAACATCTGAGAATTAGGCTGCTATGGGACTGAGATCACTTTGTTCAATAAATAAAGATCTCCTCAGGCCAAAACAGTGCATTAAAACTAAAAGTTTGTTTCACGGTCTGATCAAGGTCTTCAACATCATCATCATCATCAAAGCACAGCAGGAGATAAGGAAACCAGGGGGGCAATCTTTGCGGCTTCTACAGATCTTGAGGACTGAGTCAGAATTACTTGAAGCTTGGCATTTTGAAGTGGCTAGTTAGAGGATATAAATTCATTCCATGAAAAATTTCACATCTTTATTCATTAAGAAGACTGGAACTTTACTTCATCAAGACTTCCAAGAACCTTGAGCAGACCCTCCTTACCCGAACCGCTTTGTAGAGCAGCTTCCAGTCTGCATAGAGACGCTCAAACTTCGTCCTGTTAGTTAAGCTGGAAGACACAAGTGTCTCTAAAGCAGTGATATGAGCCTCACAGTCCTCTAGGTCCCTCTTAATCACCTGTGGATAAAAACATAAAACCACAAGCAATGTAAACCCTTTCACACACAGGTAGGGCTGCACATCAACTCCTCACTTAAAAATTTGAGGTGATATATATTGGTGTTGGTTGCAATCAGTAAAAATGATTTTAGGTTCATATAAATGAGAGACAACAGAGACAGTAAATTATAATTCACATAATTTAATGGTTCTTCATGATTATTCTGGAAGTTCAACGCACAAAAAAAACAGTAAGGTTATCTTTGTTTGTACATGTCATTTGGCAAAGAATTTTTAAGGCTCCCTCTTGTGTAATTTTAAGAAAAGCAGAAAAAAATGTCAAGTTAATACAAGCTATGTTAGGCTTGTAAGACATGCAGGCAGCAAGGAAGCACTGGTTTATTAATGTTGCTACTTAAATATTATCTAAACCGCATGATATAATTTAGAAAGTACCATGATACTGAATTGTATCAATACTACGCAGCAACTTACATATTAACTTCATAGTAGTAGTATAGCCACATCATATTGTCTATCGCAAGATTTGCTTCTGAAATAGTGTTAGCAACGGAGACTGCAGTATGCAAATGAGGCCTACAATAAAGTGAGGACATACATTTTCTTTGTGCACTGTGATCTTTGATACTAGTGTTTCTACAGTTGACTCAACTACCAAATAGATCATTGTGGCCAAAATAATGCAGGCTAGTATTTACGTTCATCAATGGTTCCGCAGTGTGTTATACAGGCATGTGTTATACAGTAAGAGCAATAGGCAGAAATGTAAGCTCAACATGGAATCCCGATCATGCAGTCTAAGCAGTCACTGAACCATTAATAGAAGTTAATTGGCACCCAGATACAATATTAACAACTGAATAATACAGCAAGAGTTTGAAGGATAAACTCAGTCTGAGATTCAGCTCTTAAACACTGCATGAAAAACCTGGATCAAACAGCAACCCCCTACCGTTCAATATGATGCAATACTCATCAGTGTCATTTCTGACACACGTCTTCCTGCGTGCCCCATGCTTTCCACCTGCTAGTTTTGTGTTGAAAAAGCAACCTAAAGAATTTATCAACCTGCAAGTTTTCTGAAAACACCTTGGAGTTAGCAGTCTTTCTAAACGTCAGCCGTGACAGGGTGCTCACCTTAAGCTGGTCGGCCTGGCTCTTCTTGGCCAGAATGTCAGGTTGGAGTCCTTCTGTTGCAACAAATCTGTCCTGTATGGAGCTCAGCTTCTTCTGAATAGAGTCATAAGCATCGCCAAAGTCTTTCGTCCTTGATATCAACCCCTGAGGAAAGGAAAGACCATTTTTTGGTTCAATGTCTAAAAACTGTTCATTTGAATACATTTAGGAGAAGGCACACTGGCAGAGACAAGCAATAAACACACATTTCCATAAAAATCAGGTTTGTTGAGGACACACAGAGCAAGCTGTGATGCTTAAGGCAACCGTTTGATGAATGTAGTCAATCAGCTAGGAGAAGTTTGGTGCCCCCTGTTTACTTTTTTAGTTTTATGATAGAGCTACATGGATAATGTAGCTTGTTTCATAAGCTGGACCTTTGTGCCTTTTGTTAGAAATCTAGTTATTTTGTCACTTAATGCAGCCAAGAGTCACTAGATTTTGGCAGGAAACTAATACTTCATTGAAATGTAAAATGATGAACCACAGACCATTTATTTTGTGCGACATCTAGGGAGAAGCGTCTATTACGCTGCACGAAATCACTCCCAGGAAACAAAGTAATGCAAGGATACCAAATCCTGACAGTTGTGGCCACCTTAACATGCAATAGGTCTGTGAGTAAAAAGTAATAGAATCTGCCATTAACCACCTTGAGTTGTTGATTTGCTGATGTGGTTTAACACTGTATGACACACTGTTATGGATAAATAAAAAAAAAGTGTGTCACAAAGAAAAAAAGATGTCTCAGCCATACTGAAGCCATACGTACTCTAGTCCATTTTTATAGATAGTGCCATTCAAACCACATATGAAAGTCTATTTCTAGATTACTTAACAACTCGATATAGAATGAGGCAAGAGTATGAAATTTAATTTCCCTCAACCTCAAGCAGCTTTCGCTGTTGCTAGGCTGCCACAGGAAATAAGAAAATGCTCTCTGAATGACCTGCCTGGTTAAATACATTTTTAAAAACTAAACATTAGCTTAATAACTCCAGGATGAGAGCAAAAAAAAAAACTCTCAATAAACCTGCCTTGGTTAATCAACTACTTTTGGGGTAAGGGACAAAACTGCATCAGTTAAAATTTTCAGCAAACTTGGTAAGGCACCTGTAATCGACTCTTTCTCTGTAGAAGTTGGGTGTGGAGGAGCTCCCTCTTCCTCATGTCTGCACTGAGCTCCTCCAGTAGACTATTTGCTTTTTCTTTTCCAAAAACAGAGGTCAGCAGTTCAGCCTTAACCTGCAGGAGGCTCAAACGTTCTTGGAGCTGCACGCTCTGCTTCAGGAGCTTCTATGAAGGCAGAAAACAAAATACCACCAAAAAACAAGCTGATAAGAAAATAATTAATATAATCAATAAATATGAAGTGGTACCCTGTAACTACAGCAGTTTTGTGTCAAAACTTGTCAGTATAAATTTGTAAAAACAACCATAAGAAAATGTCTATCCTCTAAAACAAGCACAGACTCAAATAAAATCAAAGTGCTTCTAAGGTCTCTGTATAGCAGTGGTTCTCAACCGGTGGGGAACACTCTCGCGGGGGGGCCCGAGTAGGCTACCGGATGGTAAAAAAAAAAACGCTAAATGCAAATTAAATGCAAATGCCACTGATTTGCACCGATACAGCGTTTCTCAAACTATGGGCCGTGGACCGGTGCCGGTCCGTGAGAGGGTTCCTGTCGGTTCGCGGAGCCTCGCTTCTGCACCAATCAAAATTCAGTCAGATCAGGTCTGATCTCTGCGATGCTCTCACTGTGTGCCCCGCCCCGCCCCCTCGACTTCACAGCCCGCCCCTTGTTTCAGAATTCTAAAATGTTCAGCGTTCCCGCCCCACCCTTTGTCTCATTCACTCCAAACTTTTCATGGACACACCCGTCACGAGAGCCACGAAAACAAAGGACAGAAACAGGCTCAGAAAACACGCTCCGAGTGTCTCTGTCAGCGTGTCTTCCTATATCGCCGTTAATCTATTCACAAAGTAGGGTTGGGAGCTGGGTCTGTACTACGCAAGCTATGACTTTCACCTTGATATTTTAGCGCCTTCTCTCTCTGGCTCATCTCGTTTGTGACTTTTCCGGATCGCGCCCCTTTTAAACCTCGCTTTCTCTATCGCTCTGTCTCTATAGCTCTCTCTCTTGCACACGTGCGCTCTCCCTCGCTCTCTCTTTGTCGAGCACGCTCTCTATGTTCCTCTCTCTCGCTCTCTCTGTCTCTCTCTATGAACCAGCTTTGGGGGGGCCCAGCTTGCAAAAGGTTGAGAACCACTGCTGTATAGCATCCCAATATTTGGTTCTATCTTCACTCATACAAGCTTGTACACAACATGTCAAAGAAAAGGAGAATGCCCAAGGCTTTTTCTGGTCTTTACCTCAATATTTTGCACAAGCAGAGCGATGTGGGAAAACTCTGACACTTCAGCTGAAGCCTCCAGAACCTGAGACACGACCTGACTCCACTGACTAAAGCCGTGCAGAGGGTCCTGCAGAACCTGCCTCAGAGCGGTCTCACTTTCGGAAGACAGCCGAAACGACCTGCCTTTCACACTGCATCACACACACACACACACACACACACACACACACACACACACACACACACACACACACACGAGTAAGAACACTGTCCAACGAGTGTTTTGGCGATATGAGATTGTGAAGACGGTCTATGTATGGCTCTTTAATCCTTATGTTGCGGCTCATTTGGGTTTTTGAAAAAAAACCAATTTTAACACTAGAACGGCAGCTAACTGGCTATACCTATAACGGCTGTGTGCATCAATTGACGCGGCACCCAGTTTCGCACAAGACACTTCCTGATACGATGCTGCTACAGTATGTTTGGGCGTTTAGTTCTGCAGCCTGCTGGCATAGCAAGTGTCCAGTGGACTTTGGAACCAGAGCCAGTTGTACAGAATCGCGTTTATTGGGTATGTAAGCGACACATGCAAGGAATTTGATTCCGCTTGATGGTGTCTCTCAAGCAAAAAAAGTTTAAAACAACATTATGTAAAGATACATGTGTACATGTGCCTACATCACAATTCCCATGTCTCTTACAGAGCATGCTCGCTGCTCCAATAGGCCAACAGACATGATTCTGATGAATTTACATCAGAAAGGATTTTTTTGGCTCCCAGTGTTTTCTCTTTTGCAGAAACCGGGTCCAAACGGCTCTTTGAGTGTTACAGGTTGCACCCCTGGTCTATATAGAGTACATTCTATCTATCTATTGGGGTTCTGATAAATACGATGCTGGAAAAACATGTTCCTATGTTGATTTTTTTTTAAATCACATTTTAGACACTTTAGTATTGCATTTTATGTCATGTTAAAATAACTTGAATAATTACATAATAGTTTAAGAATTGCACTAGTTGCCATTTTTATTGTTTACCATTTAATTTTTTTTATTCTTGTTGATTTGTTATTCTGAAGTAGCATTAAGCATTTATTTAGCTTTAAATAAACATGGTGGCAAATTGCACAAACTGATTAAAAACTGTTGTTATTTGGCCTAAATGCTGTTTAGTTCTTTAGGACTATATATATATATATTTTTTTTTACAAAGGAAAATAGTTTGGTTGTACTGTTCAGTAACTTGCAGAATAGTAAAAAATCTATAGTTACAAATGAATATAAATACCCTAATAAAATCGAAATCATGATTTAACTGTAAAAAAACATGATATGACATCTTGGCCATATTGCAGACCCCTAGCTGTAAGTATTTTATTGCATTCAGTCACGAGTGCATTAGTGAGGTCAGGCACAGATGATTAGACGTGGACAAACACCACGCCAACTCATCTCAAAGGTATTAAACAGAGCTCTGTAATTCCTGTGAATGCAGTTCCACTGCTTTGAAATCCAGTGTTGGGAGGTTTTATATTCCCCTCCTAGGGGTGGACAAAAGTATGTATCATTTACCATAATAATAACAGCACATGATGTCACAATGTTTTTCTTGATACTGTGTATTGTTGATACTGTCAGTTAAAAAAAATGACCAGCGAAACATTTCTTTACAGAGAAAGCAGTATTTTTTCAATTAATCAAATTTCAGAAAAAATTACATATTTTCTATATACCTTCTGCGCTTCTAGTTGACATTCTACTGGCAATTCGTTTTTGTGGAGATTACACAAACACTGCATGCACAAATGAATACCTGTATCAGCACTGGGTGCATCTAGAAGTGTGTGTGTTTTTGTGTGCATACTTTTGGACATATAGTGTACCTCATGCTGGTTCATAAAAAAAAAAAAAAACAAAGCTTGTATGCACAGTTCTATTATTTGTATGACATTTTAACAACAGAGCAGATTGTTTTAAAGTAATAATTAGAAACAACAGTTATGGCAATAACAAAAGCAAGGTTTAAGTTTATGTATGAATTATTTTACACTTGATGGAAATCTAAACCTTTGGTCAGTGCCACACTTGCATTTGTAAATAGAAGATGAGGATGTGACTTTATTTTCCTTCTGTTCTGTTATTTTCACGTTTGTCATTTCTTGTTTAAAACAAATGGAAAAAGTCAAACTTGTTAAAACAGAAATGTATGTAAAATGAACACAAATGTAATTAAAGTTGCAAATTACATGAATGCATTTGAATATGTTACAAAACTACACAACAAAAAAAAGCAGTCAGACATCACAGGGTTAAAATACCACCCATGACAGCGACAGTGAAGGAATGTAAAACCTGTTCATGCTTGGCTCTGGTGAATGCTTACAGCTATGACTGTACGACCTGTACATCATGTGCAACCATGCATAATGTGACCTGGTTATTTCATTGAGTGTGAGCCACCCTCTAAGCCTCTGGTCTCTGCTCACCTCTGGTACTCCTTAACCACAGCCAGAACATCGTCAGATAGTTCTCTGCATTCCTGAGGGAACCTGAATAACTCCTTCAGCTGAGCTTTGAGCTGCTCTACTCTCGGTTCCTCTGCCAAAAGTGCGTTCCGCACGCCCTGCAAGGCAGACAGAGAGAACCAATCAACACTACAGGACACATGCTGATCATGGGCTCTGCAAAACAGTTTCCAAACCAGCATTACTGACTAATTCCTCTCCATGGGGTAAAGAAAGGCTGCTTTGATTGATCTAAAATGGATTTCACTCTTGTCCGAAGTTTACAACATGGGCAGCTTTAATCTTGGTTTAAATTGCAGCCAGCTTACTGTTCCAATAGTTTACAGCTTACGCTGTTTCAGATTTTATTCCAGTATCAACTGCTCGAGTCCTGCATTGCATGGTTCAAAACTGTAGAACACAATGTTCATGAAAGATTTAAAAATCACCTGATTTTTATCAAACATAATAGGCCGAAACAGATCAAGGAAAAACCTCAAACAGTGCAACAGGCCAGTCTAGCAGTAAAAAAATATAAAAAAAAAAAAAAAAAAAAAGGGTATTGCATGAGAAACGTATCAAAAAGGCCCAGTATCATGGAGAACTGAGTTTCCATCCTTTTTTATTTTAAAAGAAGATTTAATCTATATAGTCCATAGTCTATACTGATTTAGTCTATACTGTTTCTGTGGTAAAGTAATGTTCCATGCGCCTGGAACGATGAAAACAGGGGGGTATTCCATGAAACAGGATAAAGGGAAAGTCTGACTTACTTTCCCTTACTTTCCCTTCAAATAAGCCAGACTTTCCCTTAATCCTTAATCCTGGAATAGCCCCCAGGTGTAGAACTATTAGCTATGCAATATTGAGAATGAAAAAACTTGAATGCCTCCCATTCACGTGATTAAGGCAAAATCTATTAATGAATTACTGTAAAAAGATAAATTACATCATATATCTCCTGTGTTTCGAAAATATTAAATAAAGCATTTTTAAATATCTACTTCTGTCTTACAGTATGTCCTTCTACATAGTATTACTAAATTAAATTAAAAAAATAATATATGACAAGTGATTCCAAACTGTTGAACAGTAATGTGTATCTGTATATTTGGCCAACACCAGTGTGGCCCCACCCATTCATACTAAAGTTATGAGAATTTCAGCTCTGCTTTTTGAATGAGACACAAGATGTGAGAGCCTTTCAGAGTAGGGATCATTCATTCATGTGCCAAAGACAGTCTGTTTAACTCTAAAGGATAAAGAGGGGTCAGAAAATGGTCATGTTAAAATGTGATGTATGACTTTTTTGGGACACAGTTTCTTTTCACACCACATTCACCATTATGAGCCACTACCATGCTACTTTTGTCAGTTGAGTTCATGCAACAGTACCACATGCTCATGCTGTACATAATCTATAATTTAATATGTGAAGTTACTGTGTACTTAGTGTGCACCTGGATTTGTGAAGCTCTGGAGCTTTTTCTGTGCTGTAAAAAAACAAACAGGTCGTGAAATTCCTTTCACTGGGTGGTGAATATTTGTCACTCCTCACTTTGGAATGTACCTGAGGCAGCATGGACTACATAATTACCGGCCCAGATTGTGGGCATTCCCATGTTTCCTACTTTGTGACTTAAATGCTTTTAGGGCGGGGTGAAAGGGAAAAAAAGGTACACTAACCGTGTACTTTCGCCACTGAGTCACCATGTGCTCCTCCGTCCTCTCTCCATCTTTACTCTCCAGTTCACGACTCATATTCTGCACCAGCATCCGTAGCTGCCCCAAGTCAGCCACCAGCTTCTCCCTATGGGCCATATACTGGTTGTGGTAGGTCAGAGAGCTCTGAAGCTTCTCCTGGATCTCCACCAGAGCCTGACGGAGCCTCTGCCAGGCAAGCCGAAGTTCCTCAACCTCCTCTGTAATGAACTCCGCTCCAGATGGAGATGAGTTTACCTTTACGGCGTCAGCAAAACCTTCAATATACCGTAACGCATTCTCCTCATGGGCTATACTAGCATCCAGGTCCTGGAAGGAAAAGGAATTTAGTTTGAGTGGCTTGATTCATCCAGAAGTAAAGAAAGTAAAATCCCTGAGTGAACCATGATGATCAACCTAAAAGCATTATAAATAAGAATAACACTTATTTAAAATTAGGGATGCACCGATTGCAATTTTCTTGGCCGATTCTGATTACCGTTTTTTTTGTAAGTATGATCGGCTGATACTGATTTTTCCGATAAGGATTTTTTCCCCAGATAACAGAAAATTAGAGCTGCTGCATGTAGTTGACGACGACACAAAAAATGGGTTTCAACTTTTTTAAAGTAACGTGGTAGTTACTTTCCCTGTTTACTGGTTACTTTTATAATAGTGACATATGATAGTGGCAGCTCTACAGCAAATACAAACAAAAATCTAATTTTCTTTAATATAAAGCTTTGTTTTCATAACAAATTTTCTTTACAAATTTAAATAAATAAAATGTAATACATAAACAAATAAATAACACCCCCCAAAAAAAGATTGGTTTGAAATCAGCAATACGTGTGAGTGATCGGCCGGTCAGGCCAAAAATCGGCCGTTTCCGATCACTGGCCAATCGATCGGTGCGTCCCTATTAAAAATGGTTTTGCATATTGACTTTATTGTCTATAAAATATTCCTGAATCAAAGTTTTCTGAAATGGAATTGTGATAAAATATGAAAAGTACAATTGAACAATTTCTTAAAATATAATTAAAGAATCCCATTTAAGTCAGGTCAAATTTAGCTCCATAAAAAAATTATTAAATAGAAGCCGTACATACCCATATAATCCTTATACAAAACTTACAAAGCCTGAACAGAAATGGAGACTGACAGCACACTGTAAGCTCAAATCAAATATTTAAATCATACTAAAGCACAATCAAAAACAGTTAACAAGCATTAACTGTTAACTGCAGCAGAACTGGCTGATGGGACCGTATATATATCTCCAGAAAAGCTTAATAACGCAACATCACTATACTTGGTACATGTATCAAGCAGGAGAAGGAAAATGGCACCCTTTTCTGCTGTCTTTGGCAGTGTACTCCAAAAAAACATTTTGGGAGGAAGTGCGATAGTGTATCCAGGATATATTATCCATACAAACCACCTAGACTGGGTTTTGGGTTTATGTCCATCTCCTATATTGCAGATGCATTTTGTATTTCTGTGCATGTCCTGCATTGTGTGTGTGTAAGCATGAATCTGTTGTTAAATGGATAAAAGGAAAACTGATTACAGTAAATGAGCCATGTCATACCTAGTGCCACATTCCTTCGTAAGGTAAAAATATATTTCCCCATAAGATCTCTGCAGCCTTTCCCCCCTCCTCTAATAAGTGGGTTAGTGTACCTGCAGGGCCTCTGGTCTATTCTCAGAAGCATCCTCCAGATCTTTGAAACAGCTCACTTCTTCTGTTTTCACCACCAGCCACTTCTGGAATTCATGAACGTGATGTTGGTATTGCTGGTGCTCTTCTGCCACTTTCTGGACCAGAGCTAACCTCTCCTGCAATTCAACACAGAAACGATATAATCAAATAAAGCCATTAAACAGAAGTATTCAATACAAATATTTTCCACGCTTTTTCAGTCTGATATTCCAATTGAAAATGAAATTAGAATTTTCTTATTTATTAACAATTAATTGGTCATGCGAAACTAAAACTGTAATAAACATTATTCCAGATTTCACTTTTCAACAACTGCCGTGATCAAACCAGAAAAACATGTTCAAACATGTGTACATGTATAAAACAGGCCAGTTATAGGACAGGAACACCTGCTCGCTCTGTCATTTTTAAGACTTTGCATACAACATAAATCTGCGTACTGTCTAATAAAACCTTCAAAGTAGGAATGAGTCATAGAAGTAGTGATAAATCACTGTTAGAAGTCACTGGCATTGATAAAAAAGTGATTTTATGTTAATTATAAACAGTGATGGGAATAACGGCGTTAAAATAACGGCATTATTGTAAAAAAGTCATTTTTCAGTAACGGGAAATCTCTCCAATTACTTTTTCCAGCGTTACAACACCGTTACTGACAATAACATGCGGAGCATTACTGTATTAAGCTGTTTTCGTCCGACCAAGCTCTCAGCCACAGGAGCGGCAAAGCTTTTTTCTTTTCTTTGGTGAGGGGCAAGACAACTGCATAAGAGATGATGATTGGCTAAGGTAGATTAAAAATTAATGGTAAGCCAATCAGAGGCAGGGGTCGGCAGGTGTTTACACAAACACACGCACATGAGAGAAACTGCAATGGCGCGCTCAAAAGTAGCGTTTTTTTCAGTGGAAATACAGACATTACTTTTCCCTTGTTGAAATTAAAGGCAAGAATGTATATGTTACCTGTAGCTACATTATGTCCTGGAAATAAGTATCCACATTGGTAACGAGCAACTCAAATCTAATGAAGCACCTCTCATCGTCTCACTCTTCATTAAAACTAGTTGACAAGAACGTGGATATTGATAGCAGCCCAAACCCAGGTGCGAGACGGAGTCTCGCCATCAAAGCAGCCTAAGCTTCATTTTTATTAATGCCCCACAAAAAGCTTCTGTGACACAGTCTGAACTAAACAGGCTGATAGACAGGTATGTTGTTGAGAGAATTTAGTAGTCAGTGTTACTATAAATAATTGAACGTACAGCTGAATTTCCATTAAAGTGGGGAAGGGGATCCACATATTTGAACATTTTTTTAAAATGTAATGCATAAGTAACTCAGTAGTAAGTAATTTATTACAAAATTATTTAATTGTATTATTTTGCAAGTACATATATTTAGTACAGCAATGTGAAAGTAATAACTCTAAGGGTTAAACTCTCATTCACACAAATGTCTCCAGAAGTTACCTCGGCTCTGGTGCGGATGTTGTTGTAGGCCTCTTGCAGTTCATCCTGAGCTTTTTCATCCACACTGGGGTCTTGGGTGCGGTTGTAAAGAGCCGCAGCCTCATCCAGCAGCCTCTCCAGGAGCTGAGCTTGGGCCTTGACATCACTGCCGAGGATGCGATGATGGTCCAACTGCCATAGTTTTTCGCGCAGACCCAGCTGCAGCTCCAGCCGTGGCTCCAGTATCCTTTGCACCTTCGCCAGCCACATGTTAAACTCCTCATAGGCCTTCAGATACTCACTCCAGTGCAGCCACACCCACTCTATACGGCTAAAAACCCAGATATTAATTAAGCAATAAAGCACTTGAGGTCCTGTGTTATGGTGAATAACACAGAAACATCAGTTAATTCACTTCAAGCTTTACTGGTTTTATAAACCACTTTTGCAGGTTTGGCAAAAGTTGTTTTGTTTAATATTTTTAGGTTTTTAGTATAAGTTTGGTATATTATTATATTGGCATGGTCAGTATATTGTCACCAGAACAAGACAGATAAAGAACATGAGGTTATCAGATGTAATAACTAACAGTTTTGAATCAATCCCACTGGACCGAACATCTATCAGTCCATTGACACTGAGGACCAGTATTTTTATACACTATAGACTTTAATCCCAGATTGCAGCCACATATTTTTGAGGGATTGTGATTAACATTAGCTACGCCAAATATTAAAGGTTGGAGTAGTTATTAGTTCCTTTCTAAGAACAGATTTTCTAATACACCAGAGGAACTTCACACAGCATTTTGAAATTAAGAAAGGAGAAAGAAATCTGATACATAATATATAATGTAGTTGACTCCAGCAACAGAAAGAGAGTTAAATAGGACTTGCAAGTACCACATTATATTATTATTAGGCTCATAAATATTATTTTTTTAGAGCAAAGACCGATCTCATTTTAGAGTCACATAATCATTTTCATATGCAACTCATCTAAGATTCGACTTAAATTTTGATTCACCAAAATTGTTTGACGTTAAACACAAACAAAAAATAAAAATGACATTTTATTCCATATTAAATGTAATAATTTATAATAGTTCTGTGAGCTCTTTACAAAGTTCCTGTTTGGTTCTGCTTTAAATGTCATGACATATTAAAATGTGTAAATTAGTATGAATGATTCGGATTTAAACAGGTATACCTATGGCAGTGGATGATATAAGTTGAGGTCTCCTCCCACAGACTCTTCAGTTCTTTCAGTTTGGAGTGAGTCTGGTTCTTCATTTCCTCATCTCCTTTCTTCAGGAGTGTTTCTGCAGCCAACAGGACGACGTCCATTTTCAGCAGACCATCCTGCTCCGACTCACGGATTTTCTTTACAACAAACAGCATTGCAACATATATTAAATGCAGACAAAGGTAGTTGTCTTCTCTTTCTAAAGTGGTGTTTATATGATTGTGAATGCTTCAGAATTTGCATAAAAGACCTAAAACATGACCAGGTTTTCTGTAAGTAGCCTTACAAGTTGATAAACGTAGCTAAATTTATTTTGAAATTCAGTGCACAGACAGATGTCCTGACATTTTCCTTCACTGGTATAATTCAGAATTTTTCCATCAATGATGTCTTGTCAAAACAGGCCTAATCCATAATACTACCACCGCCATGTTTTACAGATGGGTTTTTAAAATCAGGCTTAGATCCCGGTTTTGAAATAAAAGAGGGTACCTCATACCTGATTGTCTTCCTATTGACTGAAACCACCTGATTTTAATCTCACCTTCAAAATAACTGTTAATCGAAGAGGTTAGCCAAAAAAGTATTCTTCTTTAATTTTGCATTGGGGCTACTGCAGCAATAATAACCACAGGAGCAGATTAACCACACAAGCAGAAGTTGAATGAAAGTTTAATTAAATATATATGTTTTCAACGGTGTGCACTGAGCTTAACTGCCTAATAAAAGGTGAAACTGAGTTCCACATTTTAAAGGTTTAATAACAACGACATCTTGCCATTTGTGTGTTCTTTATTGAGAGTCAGTACCTGTAGATCTAAGATTACATGTTGGAACATAAACAGACATAGCAATATGCAGGTGCTATAAGGCTACTCAGAGCTTTAAGTAAACAAGCAGAAGTAAAACTTCAGTTACATTTAAACAGTTCAGTTATTTATGTGTTGCTGTATTTTGTTCACGTTGTAAGAGGATGTGCTGTTTTCTAGTGATAATTAAATACATGAGTTTTGTACTTCAGATTTAATATACAGAGAAAGGGGGCCTACACTGAAGGCTATACATCTCCATTATTGTTAATATTAGCCTCCTAGCTCCAATGCAAAAACAAACTTCAAACACACAAAATGATTTGGCCCCATTCACTACAGGAGGTAAACTGCACACTACTGGCTGAACCATCACTCTAAAACGTGGTTTCACAACTTTGTGTCCAACACAGTCTGACTGTTCCCCTACTTAAACACAACCACTAAACCTGCCAAATAACACATGAGTTGAATATGTAAATCACAAAGCTCTCCTAGACACCAGTCCTTCTGCACAACAGAGTGGTGCAGCCATGCTCCAAAACAGGTGTAACACAAATGATTACTGGTCACTAAGCATATGGTGTGCAGGTGGTACAAGTGTCAGAGGCAAGATTTCTATTTTAAGAACGCAAGACAGCAAAGGTCAGTTTAAGTCTCACCTCTGTTTCCCTCAGCCTGGCCTCCAGTGCTGCCCTAGGCCCTTGAGTATTGTCGTTGACTCGAAGTCTGTCCTGGACGGCCTGCATCCACGACAGGGCATCCTCACAACTCTCTCTGAACTCATGTTGCTCTTGTTGGGTCATGGGCTTGAGGAAGACCTGACACAAAACACACATCAGTAGCTGTTTGCAAAGCAGCTAACTGCTCCCTCAAACAGGCTCTTTTTTGTTAGACAGACCGAGTTCTTACAGCCAGAAATTCTGCCTTGGGTAAGGTTTCCTTGGATTCCTCATAACCACAAATTCTCTCACAATGAGAAAGAGATGTTTGGAACAGAATCCCACTAGGCCATGAGCCACTTTCCTGAGTGAGTCACATCTCCCGCCACAAACTCCTGGCACGCACTGGCTGTTAGACCACAGCCCACCGTTCATGTGAAAATATACTCCATATTTATGTATATTTTTCACTTGTCAGGAGACAATATACATTACAAGCTTGATGTAAAGGGTATTACAACAAAAGCGAGCAAAGTAAAAAAATTAATGTAAATATTACAATTCAAAACATTTAAAACACTTGAAAAAAAGCATAATTCTATATCATCTGAATGTATATTTCCTAAAATACTGGAAATCGACATAAAACGCATGGTTTGTGATGCAACATTGAAACAAGAACATCAGTATTTAATTACAAATAAATAAAAAATAAAGTTTGTTTTACAAAAAATATATGTATGTATATTTGTACGCGTTATGTGTGATTTTTAATGGTGGTAATGGTTTTAAGTGCGAACCACTCCCATTTCCTTCTTCAGCTACAAACTTCTGCAATCAGAACTGCACATGTTCACAACATGTATGACACGAAAGCAGTTCTAAAGGAAGGTTAAGCACGTTGGAACATCATTAGAGTCTTTAATCTGTAGGATGGTTCAGATTTCTAAAGCAAACTCCCTGCAGTCAGAGCTGGATCCTGTTAACAGCAGCTGATTTGCATGTCAGTTGGAGGAATGGATGATAATGACTTCTGCTCTATTTCAGGACCTAGTGTGCGTTAAATCCTGTTCCTTCTGTCTTAACGTAACGGAAAACCAGCACAGTACAGGGCTATTACAGTTCCAGTATCTTCATATGTTATCATTTACAGGAATTTGAATAACAATACAGTAAACATTAGATACGACATTACAACCGACCACAGTAAACTTTGTTATTCAGAAACTAAAGACTTTAGACCAAGTAGCAGGCACATCCCGAGACATCGGAACAACAAAATGGAGGAATAGAGATACTTACTGTTATGCGTGCATGTGCAGAGACAATAAAAACGCTCTGAATAGTCTGTAGAGCAGTAAGTTTAGAGGCGAAGTGTCCGATCAGCTTCACAGACTCTGTAAGCACAGGCCTCTAGGATTTACAGGCAAGAGCAACCGAGTCTCCGAGCAACCGATCAGTGTGACGCGAATTCAAAACGAGCGAATAGGCGTTCAGTGCGTAAGACTTCTACAAACACACCTTTTATGATTCACTTTTTATTTTAATTGATTCATTATGTTTGTGCATTTATTTGTACGCTTTAAAACTTTTTAATTAAAAATGTCTAAACGGGATGGTCTTGTTTCTGTTTTGCATTCCCTTGATACTTTTTTTCCATTAAATGATATATTATCGGTATAGTGTGAGTTAAAAATAGAATATTTTAAATATTTGCATGAATTGTACGCTTTTTGGTATGAGTCACATTTGCTTTATGACAGTGTAAATTTGAGCTGACATGGTCAAACTCATTAGGCGTCACATATGTGCATAATTTAAACAGTGGCCAAGTGCAGAGTTTTTTACTTGACATTTTACACTCACCACGTCTTATATACACATATATATTATTGTTGTTTGTTGCATATTATTTACAGGTTTATGGATGGTAAGGACAAGGTGTCATACTTTTGGTGAGTTCAGTCAAGTCAAGCCAAGAACAAAACATCACAAGACTGCTGTAAACAGAATAAAATACATGTCCAAACAGAAAGAGAGGAAAAGATAAACAAAAGAACAACAATATAACATTTAGTGCTGTATACAGTTACAGTACTGGTCTGAATGAACACAGTATTATGACAGATACTGTATTCTAGCAGCAGAGAGTTATATTTGCAAAAATGCAGAATGGAGTTAAATAGCATTACACAGGACAGAGAGTGTGCAGTGTAAAATATATACAGGGGTATTTACAGAGGAAAATGGAGTGTGAGTTGTTTGTTTAGGGCAGAACAGTTTAGTGTGTATAATGCATATTTTTAGGTGGAGGAGGAAGTTCAGGTCAGGGGTGTGTTTGGTTGTTTGCGTGTGGCAGTACAGTTTATGTTTTAGTTCTGATTGAGGAGTGTGATGGCCTGAGGTGAAGAAACTGCTTCCCATTCTGGGAGTGGAGGCCCGTATGCTATGGAAATTTTGGGTAAACAGAAGGTGTGAATTGGGCGTGTGAGGGGTGTGTTGGGTCATCCAGAATTCTGGTGGCTTTGCAGATGCAGTGTATGGTGTAAATGTCCATGACATAGGAAAAGTGACCCCAACGATCTTCTCAGCTGTCCTCACTATCCTCTTTCGAGTCTCTGTTGTGATCTCTGTTGTGATCCAAAACACAATAATTGCCATGCCAAGCCATGATGCAGGTACAGAGACTACTCTCTGCAGTCCCTCTGTAGGACCTGATGAGGACTGGGGGGAGGTGGGATGCAGAACAGTGGAACTGTGTTCTCCAGAATGATAGTGCTCAGTCCAAAGCTTTTGGGATAAATTGGAATTAGCTTTTGGTATTTGTGATACAGAGCTAATGATCTACGTACATCAGGATCTGATCTTACTAATGTTTTTGACTGAATTAAATTTAAATCCTCACAATGATGTTCTGATACGTAGTGCAGAGCCACTACTGTGGATTTCATTTTAGCTTTTGAGGTTGACGTACTGTTCACATCAAATGACTTTTCGTAGAATTTTATTATGATGATGGTTTTAGTACTTCACCGAAGGCTGCATGATGCCTACATTAACTTTTCATGACAACTGACACAAACCCACATTAACATACAGAAATATTTATTCCAACAAGCATCAGTTGTCATAAAACCTGTTTTAGTCAGTTTTTAACATTTTAAAGTCATTTAATCTCAGCAAGTGTTCCCAGAAATGACAGTTACTAGAAAAAGCCTTTACAAATGTTTATGTAGGTTGTGTTGGCTTAATTCAAGTGCGTATAAGTTTGTTTTTCGTTTGTGTGTTATTTATTTATCTTCTAAATAATGTAATTATGTAAAACTCCTACAGTCAAAACATTAATTACATTTACTACATTAAGTGATAAAAGACAATTGTCGTATATTAGTAATTATAGAACACATAATACATGAAATATAAATGTTTTATATGACATAGCTTGTTTGTTGTACAATGTCTAAACTATTAGGTATTATTAGGTGTATTCTATTATTAGGAATTATATCAATAATTCAAATATTCATAGTGAGAGTGGTTCAGTGTGAAATGCTCAGTTCCAGAGAAACTGAGTCAGAATTGTTCCCAGTGGTAATGGTGGGAACCAGATACCAAGTGTTTAATCATTTTAATCATTTTACCCCATTTATATTTAGTTTCCACACCTACTGTGAGGCTTTTGTGCTGTCTTAATCCACCAGATTTGTGTAATTATTCATGCATTGTTAATCGATTTGTGTTGTCAGATATGACAAATCATCCAGCCGTACAGATGTAGCTTAGAGCCCATAATAAAGATTTTCTGTACAGATTTTGTCATTCATCATTAACTGAGACAACCATAAAGCAGTTTGAACATGTACTTTAATAAAAAATATTGGAAAGTAATGTTCCATAGCGCTTATATTACTTGTTCTGCCTACCTTCTTTCACCTGAGATTGTATCCTCCATTTGGTCTTATTCTTCCTCTTCCCTCCATAGTTATGGTCACAGGATGAAATTTGCAGAGTAGGTAATCAACATGTGTGATATGGTGAGGTGAATGTATTTTTTTTTCTCTTTTTGACAGGTACAAGTTCGTTTTTAACTCACTAAAAGGAAAGGGACATTGAAATGGATCACTTTTACCTTGTTAGTTTGTGTATATTCATCATTCCATTTGCCTGCATTCACTACATCAAAAAGGTAGTGACCTTAGCCTGCCTCTTCAGCATTTTGATATTGTCAAGGTGGAGAAAAAGAATATTGGTCAATTATACCATGTTTCATCTCCCCTTCCCACCACCCACATGTAATCCAGAGAAAATGCTCAGATAATTCAGAGACGCTTCCTTATACCAAATTTCACAAATATGTTTGAAACAGGGCAAACAGGGCAAGAGCCTTCTTTAACTAAACAGAAAATATTTTGAGACTATACTTTACAACCAGAACACCAGAGGTTCTGTGGTTTTTTCCCTTACTGTTTAGTTGTTGAACATGAATAGGTTAATGATGGCATAATCTTGTTACACTTTTCAGTAAAGACCAGAATAACCTGGGATCTCTTTTCTGATCAGCTGATTCCACCGAGGCATTTCCATACAGTTCCAGATGCAGGAACCTGGACAGTGAAAGTACCTGTGTTGCTGTGTTTCCTTCTGACCTTCCAGTGCATGTAGATGGTCACAAGGAAACACAGCAACTTTCACTGAACATTGAATACCATGCATGAGCCAAATTATTGGTGGTGGCCTAGTGGTAGGATACTTGCCTCTGGACCAAGAGGTCATGGATTCGAATCCTACCTTCAGCACCACCACTGGGTCCCTGAGCAAGACCCATAACCCCAAGCTGCTCCAGGGAGACTGTCCCCTGTAGATAGGGAATGGAAGTTGCTTTGCATAAAAAGCGTCTGATAAATGCCGTAAATGTAAATTAAAAGAATGGATTTGCAAAAATGTACACACCTTTTCACATACCCCAGTTATCAGCCAAGACATGCTTAGAGTTCAAATGTAGCTTCTTTAGTGTAGCACTGATGTATGGGGTGCCATTTGTAAATGCCATTTTTTCATAATTTAGTGCAACGTTCACATAATTTTCACACAATTAGAGCTAAATGTGTTAAAAAGTAAATGTTGTGCTCTAAATGAACGGCGACTCTAAATGTGGGATTTAAATGTAGAACTTTTAACAAACGAAGTTTAACATTTAAGAGTGTGAGATATATTTTTCATTTTTAACATTTAGATTTAAGATCATTTAAGGCAAATCCTCCATGTTGGTGAGGGCACATCACAGCATGTAGTCCAGCCCCCTGTTAAGTAACAGCCAATTGTAAACACGGTGCATGGTCAATTAGCATATTTCGCAGTTTGTAAAAGTGCTACATTAAAATCCCACATTTAGAGTCGCTGTTTATAAAAGTGCTGCATTTACTTTTTTTAAAATACTTTTATCCCTAAATGTGTGGAAATGTGTGAACATTGTGCTAAATGATGAAAAGATTACACCTCTAAATTTGTGAAGCTGTTTTACAAATGGCACTCCATACTGATGCAACTAGGCTAAGGTTGCTAGACAAAAGTCACACACATCTACATAAATCCACTGAAAGAATTTCTCTCAACCCGATCAAAACACCTCCAGCTCTTCATAAAGGTGGTGCAGACTGGTCAAGTTGGGACACATTATTACTTTGGACACTTACTGTAACAAAAATTTCACCATTATGTCATTCACCATGTTGCCATTTTAGACAACATCTGGGATGGAGCGGATCTAATTTCTCTGATGCATAAAAAAATAAAAACAAAACAATAAAAGAGGAACAAGTATCAAGCTAAATAATCTGCAAGTATAGTGAGGACATTTCACTTGTTAAGCTTTCTTAAATCAAGAAAAGGTTTCTAAAAATGTATTATTTGTCGTGCATTTGTCGTCAGTTGTACTTAAAATAATAAAAAAACTAGATCTGTTATTTTTCAAGATTTTCAAGGATTTCATTTATTGGAGTGTGACAGGTATTGTCACTTATACTGATTCTCAACCGGCACACCTACTGGTTTGTGAAAACAGGTGACTACATATTAAAACATTTCACATGTATACAGCTCACAGTAAGTCATACTGTATAATAAACCACACTGACAAATCTGTACCACCTAAACGAAGACCTGGATGTGGCTGAGGTAGCCTGTGAGAGATGGGGGGTGGGAGTGTATTTACAGAAACTGTGTGGGTGGCCACTGACTTTCACTGGATCACTGAAGCAAAACATATGTTGGCTGATTGACTAGATCTGGTGTAAGGTGAAAATTTTGAAAGATGTTTTGCCAAACCATTCAAAACCATACAAAAAGAGCAGACAACCTTTTGCCTAAGGTGTATTGTGTGTTGTGTTGTGTTGTGTTGTGTAGAACAGGAAGCTCTAAAATCAGCTTTAACAGTAAATTTTGTTTATGGACAGAAAAGGTGCTGACAGAAAATCTGCATTCAGACAGCACACGCATCGCTAAGTAACAGAGTGAGGAATCTTCAGTTAGATTTATTTCACTCCATTAGGAAACGTATGCCGTATAACACATAAAAACACACCAAATACAACAGAGGAGCCCCATATCTGCTTCACTATCAACGCAATGCAGTACATACGTGATCCAGTTAGCTGAATACTGTAATTGTTACGTAGCCCTAAATTAAGTAAATATAAATCATTTGTCAGCGGGTAAATATAATCAAGATCCTAACAACAATTCAGTTTATTTTATTATTATTTTTTTTTACAGTTCTTATACTAACAATGGATTACACAGAGAAAATAAATACATTTAAACCACATCTGATAAGTTACTCACAAGCGATGAGTTATCCACCTAACAAGGCTTAGACAAATTTAAGATTTTATGAGTGAAATTCTCCTCTTTCACAATTTTAACAGTAAAACCTCACAAGGATCGCTGCAGTACAGTCTCTTGTGGGCAAATTATGTGCACACGCAAAGTCAGCATAAAAGTAACTGACCAGATGAGGTCAGCATGTCTTCAAGTCCAAGCGAGTGCAAAATGTGTTTGATGGGGTGCAGGATCAGCAGTAGACTGACCAGTATATGAGGTTAAAAAATATGTAGGATCCAGGAAAGATCATGCGGGAGTACTTGTCAATGGCATGTGTGTTCTGGATGATGCTGAAGTTGCGGATGCCTTTCTTCTTGGTGGCTGTTGACTCGCTGCTCACAGACAGGTGCACCACCATATGCTCCTGTTTCTCTGGCTCCTCTTCAGGCACCATCGGAGCCTCTGTGTAGCCAGCTAAGCTGTTAGTGTCCGCCTCACTGTACGTTCCATCCAGCATCATGGTCCTGGTGTGGGACATCCCACACGTGCAGGGCAGAGACTACAGAACAGCAGAGGGGAAGAAAGACACAGTGAGGTCAAAACTACACTCTTTTCTAACTGGCGATAGGCTTGAATGTACAGTTCAGAGAAAAAAGAAAGTTGGTACATCGTGAACTGAATGTTCACATTATGTGGAAGATTAACTATAAAGAGAATCTTCATATATCTTTACATTTAGTTTGATGAAGAACTATCCATTAAAGGCTCTTGAGTGGCTCTCTTTTTTAGCAAGATGGTGTGATTGGAGTTCTACGATGTTAGCCGTTCTAGAATGCTCTCCCTCTTTCACTGCTCTAGAAAGTTCTCTTCCATTTAGTGTTCCAGAATGTACTCTTCTATCCACACGTCCCTAGAATCTTCTTCCAGTTAAAACTGACTAATTTGGTTTATTTTTACTCATGGATTCAAACACCTACCACCTGCCAACATTAGAATGAGGGAATTTTTTGGATCTTAATGTCTGCTCTGTCCTTGATGTCATAAATTACATCGATACACCATCATTATGTGGACAACACAAAATAACTGCATGGATAAATGGACTGTATAAATAAAATAGGAAACACAGTTGATTCAAAATCAGCCTATTATGCAATTGCCTTAAATAATTAAACTGTTTTTCTTAAATAGTTTAGATTTGCATTCAACAGTTCAAAATATCATTGTTGCACTGATGCTATCCAGCAGAGGTGTCTGTTAGCTGATGCTACAGACCAAATTGGGCAAACATTTGAGAAAAGTTTTTCCACTCATACATTTTCATTGCTTGAACTGTTGTTTTATATCAAATCCAGCTTACTTGCCAAACTCAGAAGAGCTAAATATCTTGACATATTGTGAAAATGTCTGCAAGTATAATGATGTAATACTTTTGCATATTGCCCACTTTCAGTCAGAGGTCAGACTAGTGACTCTCACACATCTCAAACATTGGGTAATTAATTGGAGTCACTCATCCTAGCCTTATTCCCTTTTCTTAGATGATTGATTACATTTGGTTTAAGGGGGATACATTATGCATTTGAATATTTTTGCCAAGTTAAATCAGAGGGAAATCAGGAAAACACAAAATTGTGGAGAACATTGATTTAATTTAGTTATATTTTATTAGATAGTATGTAATTATTTATTATTACCTGTTCTCTTACTCTCTCTCTGAGTTTACGTTCTCTCCTGTCCTGCACGGTGGACAGGTAGTTGACGGCTGCATACTCCAGCACAGACAGGAAAACGAACACAAAGCTGACCCACAGGTAAATGTCCACAGCTTTGATGTAGGAGACTCTGGGCATGGAGGCGTTTACACCGGTGATGATAGTGGACATGGTGAGCACCGTCGTAATGCCTGGTGAGATCAACACATGTTGTTAAAATCTGGCCCTGCAGCATAAAGTCTGCCACCATTTAACAGCTTAAACGCTTATGGTCTGTTAGTGGACTCTTCAACTCCTCGTTCTCAGAACCACAGAACCAACAGATATATTAGCCGCACAATATTACACACATAGCAGTTTCATTACTACATATTGTGATGTGCAACATATTAAGATTACAAGGTTAGACATTGGTTTAACAAAATTATTAACAAGATTATTTAAAATAAGATCAACTTTTATTAGTCCCACAAATGGGAAATTTGCATTGAAAGTGGACAGAAACAATAGAATAGAAACTATACAACAGTACAGTATAAAAAGTACACTAAAGTACAAATAGTACAAATAATTGAAACTAAATTATTGAATAAATCCAATTTGATCATCTACTAAATCTCTCCTGAGGGGCCTTTTGTTGTTACCTGTGTTTTATCTAAGTATTTCATCCTGTGAGGCAGTAGAGTATTTAACTAGTTTGAGAATGATAGCCTGCTTCTGGGTCTTAACTGAATGCTTCAGTTAAAACATTTTAAAGCTCATTTAATGTGTTTAAAGAAAAAAAACAATGCTAGATTTGTATCAGTATCAGGAATGATATTATGCCATCTGTAACATTTGTTGAATCATATGATTATCATCTGGAGGTTGTTCAGGATGCTCTGAGCGCACTACGTTTTTTTCTCTTTATAATGTTTTAAAGGTCTCATTTGCAAATTGCAGCCTTTTGCAATATCAGTTGTACAAAAGCATTACTGTGTTATTAACAATATTGTGCAGTCATAGTAATTACACCAATTACCAAATGATAAATCTTTAGATTAGTAAGCTAAAATAATAAAACAATATATCCTATAATTATACTGCATAATTTAAAAACCTCCTGAAGCCTCATCGCTCATCTCCTCTCCTGATGCAGTTCTGATCTATCCTCTGGCACTACTCCTGCATAAACATTTTAGCACTTAGAACTCTCCTCTGGTTCTCACACTGTCCTGAAACATGAGCGTTTCCTTGAGTTGTATGTAGCTTTGGATAAAAGCGTCAACCAAATCAATGTGATGTAATACAATCAATGTAATGTAATAAGCCTGTAGAAATATTACAGTGCGTTTTCAGCGAATTTTGTTGCATCTGTATCGTACAAGTCGATTATCACAGAAAAAGTAAAAGAACAGAAAACCTGTTGACACAAAACAAATGAAATATTTGAAGCTCAATGGCAGGAAACAACTAGTTACTGACTTCTATTGTAAGTGTCTGTGTGCATTTTTTTAACAACATAATCAATCTGCTGCAGATGCGGCAGATAAATTAGACAGAAAAACCCTGCAGCGTTGCTCGCTCACCTAAGGAGACTCTGGCAGGCACAGCCCTGCGGTCGATCCAGAAGGAAACCCAGGACAGCATGACCATCAGTGTTGCTGGAAAGTAGGTTTGCAGCAGGAAGAAGAAGATGTGACGGCGCAGAGTGAAGTTAATATACAGACGGTTATACCAGCCTGAGGATAGAGAGCAAACGCAAACAGATCAGATCAAAGCAAACAGTCACACACAGATTAATCTGTTACACACAGACTCCATCTCCGCTCACATAAACTGAAGTAGAAATTCTAAAATTAATCACTTCAGCACATATGCTGCCTTTCATAACAAACTTCTTCTCATTTTAATCATTTCTGCCCGGTTTTACTCAACAGTAACTACAATAAAGATTAAAGAAAGAATATATAGGAATTACATATTTATCTGTTCTAAAGTCATCTGCCTCGAGATTTGAGCACCAATATTCTAGATATTCATTTTACTACAAGGAACTTTATTCTGTCTATTTTGGACATATCTATCATACCAACATGTTTGTTCCCTACAAATGATTAAAAACATAGGAAGCTACACTGAGCTCATTTTACATGTATCACTGAAAATGCTAAACACAAGAAGGAATGTAAGCTCTGCCACACCTGTGCTGCTGTAGAAAGCCAAACGAGAGGTAGTGTGAAACTTCTGGATGAGAAACTGCGAGAGGGAGATTCTGTCGTCTGTGCTCAGAGACTCATCCCCACTCTTCCAGTACAGCATCAGGTCCTCATCAGTGTAGGCATCTGAAAAACGGCAATTAGCATGAGCAAGAAGACTGATTATCTACCACGAACAAACATAACAGCCTCATAATTTACAGCAGTGGCTCTCAGCCCCAGAGCTAGTGGATGAAACCCTGCAACAAAATGTTAATTATTAAAAATTATAATTGCAAAAAATAATTTGAGATTTGCATGCTTCTAATATGAACTGATTAAAGTCCTACTAAAGTCTTTTTGCCTTTATAAAAGCTGTTAATCCATCGCAATTACAAATTTCGAATGCTCTGGCCAAAAGCTGACAGCTCATGTGAAAGCTTCCTTGCATTGTTGTAAAATTCATGTGCAGATGAAAGAAGTTATACATATGCAGGAGGCTTTTGGACCAGCGTGTGACGAAGTTCTTGGTAAAAAAAAAAAAGGAATAGCTGGACATGCCTGGGGTTAGAGAAGTGAATGCATATTCTGTAGAACAGGAAAAAAAACTCACAGCTCTCCAGCTCTAGGGAACAGGTTTGAGAGTCCAGAGGAAATCGACTGAAGTCCATGTTACAGGCTGCTGTAACGGTCACTCTGACCAACAGAAAACAAACAACATATGCTAATGAGGTTAGTGTATATATAACTATCTAGTATTTTAATGTGTAGTATAATAACAGTATAATAGTTGTAATCTACTGGTGAATATAATTGTGATTCATGAGTAATATCAACCAAGTAAACCTTTTTATGGCAAAACAATAGACTATAACAAATAAAATATAACAAATTATAAGAAACTATAAGAAAATGCATATTGTGTATCTAACAGGGTTTTTGTCAGTTGCCAGCTTATCGTTGAGAAGGTAAATCTTAATTAATTATTTTTTTTTAACACTGAGCAATCATGACAGCCCTAATACCCACACTTTCAAGCCACACACCCCTGAGATGTCAATCCTAATTGACACAAAGGGATGCAATAAAGGGTAAAAGTGAGATAAAGGGCAGGAGAAGCTAACAGCACATGCATTATTCATCAAAATGCGGTTTCTGCACTGTTCTGCAGGACAGGCCATTAGCTAGTCCCACAGTCAGCACTGTCCAGTTCTTATCAGACAGCGCAACTAAAGTAGGCCAGACCCATCAATAATGACACTTTCCCTGCAGCAAGTACAGCTAGTCTGAAATTTGACTTTGAACTTAGCGCTACCCCTCAACACTACAACCGTGCACCTAGGTAGCTTGGCCTAATTCTTCCTTCACATCATCACAGACACGGCAAAAACATCACAGGCCGCAAGCATTTTTCTAATTTTAATGCAACAGCAGTATGCAAATGTAATACAACCAAACCGCTGTAGGACACAGCTTGCCTTTTAACAGGGCAAAAAAGTCCCAGAACAATTAAATGTGCAGTAGATGCCACAGCTGCAAGCCCAGTGTGACAGTCACTATATGACCTAAAGGTCAGCATCAGTTTACCTACATGTATTTCTATAAATTGTTTCAGCTAATTAGATCCATAATGTGCAGCTGAATTACTGTTTGACCTTCTCCATTTCATTTGTTGTGTACCCACAACTGAAGCCCCCTTTTTCACCGCAGTATCAGAATATAAGATATTATAATTAGCAAAATTAGCAAAATTAGCATAATTACATAATCACTTTACATATATTCTCATGCTCTGTTTATACTCATTTTATTCTCATCTCATTTTTATATTCACTATTTTCTGTCAATTAATTGTTAACAGTTTTGTTAATGAACAATTATCCTCTTGCTTGGCCTTTGCATGTGTAACTGTTTGTATGAACATGAGTTGTATGAATTTATAATTGATTTTGCTAAAAACATGCACTTCTTGCCCTCACCTCAGGCTGTAGAGAACATGGCCGTCTGGGTAGACCCTCAGCATTATGTTCTCTGTGGTGGTGTCGTGGATGAAAGATCTCTTCGAGTGCACGAAAAATACATCAGGCACCCAGATCTTCTTTACCAAACGGCCATCAAAGGTCATGCTCTTGTTCGTGGTGCTGGCAAAGGACAGACGCTCGTCCTTCCAGTAGTGTCTAAGGTATAAGGTCATGGTGAAGTCCTACACAATGAGAGAAGAAGCAATTGCCTTTACAATGGAAATTTAGAGATAAAACAGACCACAGAAGCATAAACCAGGACTTCATGATATCGACTGCTGTGATTATACAGCATTTAGAGCTGTCACTATCAATTCTAATCGAGTAATCTATTAACTACTTTGATGATTAGGCCAGATTCATCAAGTGTAGAAAAAGGCTAAACAATGCCTAGTCTTCCAAGTATAAGAACATATAATACCGGAAAATGATAAACTAGGAAAACGGTAAAAATGTATATTATCATTATGCAAATGACCAGCTAATCACAGATTTTAATCAATTTTTTTCAATCAATTATGCTGCAAAGGCTCTGCAAAATTAAACGATTGAGACAAAGTGGTGATGGTGATAGAACATCTGTGCCCATCTCTGGGTCTACTGTCCAGAAAAGTTGGCCAAGTAACTTACTTGTTAACTGCCAGGGTTTGTAAGTGTATTTGATGAGGGGAACTACTAAGTTGTGCTGGACCCCGACACTCCAGGACTGGAGTTGGGCATTTCTGTGATAGCCATTACTCATGAAAAGAGCAAACTACGCTTGATTACTTTTTTCCCCTTTAATGAAATGCCATCCCGTCTTCATTAATAAATAATGCATGGTATTAGACTGGCCTGCTTTGACCAAGAATGTTTACTGCTTGGACTGTTTGAATGCCTTGGTTCATCAAAACACCCACAGAAACAACTGTTATATGTCTGGATGCTCAAAGTACACACTTATTAACATTGTGACTGGTTAAAGGGTTCACTGGCCCATGAATGCCTTCTGCAATAAGTCCACAATAACGAGTGGCCTGCAATATACTGGGCAGGTCTAATTTACACACACTGCCTGCTGACAATGAAAGCATATGACAAAACAACAAGTTAACACTTGTAGCTGAATGTCATTTTTTTAGAGAAGCTTTGGACAGAGGTCAGACAGTATATGTAACACTTGATCCTCCACAGTTACTCTACGCTACTCTAAATCACTAAAGCAGATAAACCCCCTATTCTTCAACGGCGTTATGTAACCATAAACATTAGGAGTGGCTTGTGATTATGTACGATGAAAGATGGCGCCTCAGTGTCTTTGTTACATCACACACAGCAGCTTCAACTAGGCCTAAAAGGCAAACCAAAAATAAAAATGCATAGGCAGCATGGGTGTCATATATCGTTAATGTTTGGGGTAAACAGCGCAGCGGAATTGCACACACATCCTCAAAGTGCTGTCATCAAACAAACAGTCTCCCGCCTTTGAAACATCTGCCTGATGCTTGCAATATGTACTACGCAATCTAATGCAACAGGAAGGTAAAAAAGCAACAGCATATCAAACGTGATCATAAGAAAGGCAAAAAAGATGTAAAAAAATGGACGTTATTAGAAATGAAATACATATAATAATCACAAAGAAAGTCTGAGAGCATGCCAGATCAATGCAAAGCTGAGTTTAATGAGTTTAAAGCAATGTGTTTCACCTACCATATCAACTTCTGAAATACTGTCCAAGCTTTCAACCTGCACATCAACTCCGACTGGAATAGCAGGACCTGCAGTGAAGCATACACATATATGCAATTAACTAACTACTGCAACCGACATAAAAACGTTCAAACAAAAGATAAACAAATATGCATTTGAAAAGGCATTACTGGTTTAGCAATATGGATTTTTTTTCCATATTTTTTCTGCTACAAATTCCTTGACACACATGTTCCTTGAAATTTTTTATGCTTCACATTTTGTCCACCCTTTCAGCACCTGCTGCACCACCCTAAAAATGATTCCTGAAAATCACAACTTCTACAATTTTAAAAAGACATTAACAGACTTGCAAAAATACCAGTTCAGTTTGTTGCCATTTATGCACAGCATAAGCCATGTTCCCTCCCTAGATTTGATCACTGACAGTGGTTTTCATGAAAACCAGTAAATGGAAAACACTATAAAGAGAGAGAGGGCCATATCCGTTGCATTGTCTCCATACACTATTTTTTGTCTCCATATTACATTTTTATAACCTCTATTAAAATACCTCCCACAGCACCAGTGGTAATATGAAGAAACACATCCATTCGTACACGTTAAAATGAACATTGTATTGCGTTTAACGAACTGACAACCTTTGTAGTTTACATTGATTTACATCGATTGATTCATATCCTCACCACTCACATCCACTTTCCCCACAAGTGGCTGCGTGTATATATGAGCTACTGCGTAGAGCCCGACACACGCCCAGGACATAATTAGAAAGATGATCCGAAAAAAATTGGCAAACATCACGAAATGTCTCTTCACACTTGTGTCTGGTTCTGTGCTTTTTCAGATGTGTACACAGAGGGTTTTTGGCACTTCCATTGGCATCTGAGGGATTTTGAGCAGTGCTAGTTCTCCAGGGACAGGCCCTGTTCACAGAGCACTCGGCTGGAAGTGGAGCTTTGATATCTTACACAGCCTTTCTCTCGTTAGGCCTTTTGTATCACACATAAACCCTTGCTTTTTCTGGGATTAGGATAACAGCACTATCTGTCACTCAAAAGCTCAGACTACTGGGTAAATAGCGCGGGTTAGCATATGTGCATATGGACACGGATGATGGAAGAATGCTGGAGAGTCTCAAAACGAGACAAAAAAAAGAGTCTCAAAAAGTCGTAGCAGCATTGCTGTAATCTGTCCAGACTGATGGAGACGTATATTAAACTCTACACTCAAAAATATGCACAAACAAATAGACAACTTACTATTATTACTTGCCACTTAGCATGCAAGCACTTATCAATCAAAAAGGAGAAAAAATCATTAGCATGGAAATGGCTTCGGTTAGTTGAGATTCATCATCTGCTATCAAGCAATTAAGTCAAAAGTGAGATATTGAACACTTCATTTTATGGTAATAACTTATGTAATCGAGCTAAGCAGGCAACCACTGCACACATACACACATGCAAAAACACCCCCCCCCCCCCACACACACACACACCCACACACAGACATGAGCTCTAGTCAATTTTTATGTCATGTGCCATCAATGCTTAATACCAGATGAATCAGGCTAAATAGGAACACAGCTCCTAGGTGAAATCGATGCCACCAAACTAATCAACCCCCTGCTGCTAGGCTGTGTCTGAAACCATCTGAGCTGACCTTGGGTGGAAATGACCTATATCTCAGTCTAGCTATAATCTGAAGTCATCCAGATACGTACGGAAGCCGTGGTGATAAGGTACAGCTGGAGAGGAATTGGAAATGCATCACAGTTTCACCAAGAGAATCTTAATTTTCCATTTAATTATTTGCTTGCTAGAATTAATTTTAATACAATGAGAAATAATTAATAAGGAATTACATTATACTTCTGTTATTGTGATAACGGCAAAAATCAGATCAGCCTGTAGGCTTTCTAAAGATCTCTTGTTTTCAAAAGTAGGTTCAAATACTGCCTGTGATGGTGAAAAAACTATATTGAATATATAATTTGCATATATATATTTCATCATCATAATTGTACCTTTCAATTGAACTTATTTTTGGCAATGACTTTGCTGTAACATTTGCAAATGTTTTACGCACTTTGGATTTTTAAAATTGTTTTAAAAGTGTATAATTTCTTCAGAAAAAACAAACATAAAAAACAATAATATTGTAAATAGTGATTTTATATATGTGAATGTGTTCATTTACCTTTTTTCTAAACCTTTACTCATGGCAGCCTGGAATTTTTTGTAATTATGATCTAATATTCAGTCTGTCTAATTAATGGCACATTAAGATGAATCAAGTGTACTGCTGATGGAATTCAATAGTGGAATAAAAAAAATACATCAAATCAACCGTATCCGTGTTTACTTGTATCTAGTCAAATTTTACAAGCAAATACACAGTCCACTTAAATACTTTTTTAAACGTTTTAAAATGTTTCCATAGTACTGTGTATAAGTGTGATGTAATCCATTGCATTCATGTGGGAAAGTCCACATTTGAATCAAGTAGAACTCAATGGAATGGTGCCTTTCCAAAAGTGAACTTGCACCACCTCGTGGCATTCACAGCACAGCCTGTCATAATGCTGTGTCCAAGAGCGAGTCAAGAGATTGCAGCATGTGCTAATCCACATGGCCAACTGGATGGTCAACACAAAACTGCGCCAACTCAATCTTGTCACTGGAGATGGTGAGCTACAGGCCAATATTGCTCCAGCCAACCTCCAGATGGACAAACCCATCAGTAAACACTACTTAAAAAGAAAAAAGGAGTGAGATGGAGAGAAATAAACATGCTCAGAAGAAGAAAGGAAAAGCATTCAGTTATAGTGCCAATTTTATGGAAAAAAAGTTTCTGGAAAAAAAATTGCGGTTAAAATATATTGTTTATACATTCACACAGTCTACACAGTATAACTAACTGACAATAAGGCAGAAACTGCAAATATCCTCCACTATTTTGTGACTATATA
>JBBPDC010000001.1:45189941-45204363 GCA_037974485.1 Hemigrammopetersius urotaenia
TGTGTGTGTGTGTGTGTGTGTGTGTGTGTGTGTGTCTGTGTGTGTGTGTCTGTGTGTGTGTGTGTGTGTGTGTGTGTTTGTGAAAACATGACATTCATGAACTCCTACCATTTGTCATTTATTTGTAGCTGAGGCTACTTCAGGCAGAAAGGCAAGGCAAGTTTATGTATACAGCTCATTATCATACAAAGAGGTAATTCGGTGTGTTTTACAGAGATAAAATGAGGCAAAAAAGGGAGCAGTAAAATTAATATAGACTAAAAGTAAAGAGTCAAATAAAAGTTAAATAAAAGTAAAGAAAGCAGTATATGAAAGATTATAGATAAAACTGTGTGATTTTTGAGCAAGTTCATTAAACTAATCAAAGGCAAATAAGAATGTCTTTCATTTCGATTTAAAAGTGTCAGTAGATGGGACATGTCTAACTTCTTCTGGAAGGTTATTCCATCCATTAGCTGCATAGTAATTGAAGATAATTTCATCATGATTGGTTCTAACTGTGGGTACTACCAGCTGACCAGTTTGCTTTCATTTGAATAGCTAAGAGAAGCTCCATGTTCTACTAATGTGTCTGAAATAGCCTATTCAGGGACATGAACACAAAAGCAGTATGTTAGAATCAATGCTATAGCTCATTAGAAGTCAATACAGTGATTGGAGTAACTTCCTCCCTTTTCTTAGTTTTAGTGAGAAGTCTGGCTGCATCATTTTGAAAAATTTGAACCGGCTTAATGGACTTTTTGGACAAAAGAACATTGCTGAAATCCAGTCTGTTTGAGATAAAAGAATGAATACATTTCTCCTAGTCATTTTTTTAGATCAAATCCCTGACTATAGATATAATTTGAGATAATAAAATGCTGGTTCTGTTACTGCTTTAATATTATTACTGTCACTTATTATTACTGCCCTGGAAAATAGAGATTTTAGATTCAAAGTAGAGAGCAGCAATAAGTCTGCCCTTAGTGTTTGGCCAAAAAGCAGGATTTCTGCTTTCTCGTGGTTCAACTGAAGAAAATTTTGCTGCATCTGGATGTTTATTCTCACACAGAAAATAAATCAGACTACAGCCATTTGGAGAAAGGGCCAAATAAATCTGAGTATCTGTGTAGCAGCGATAATCACCACATGACCACAGCAGAGCAGACTTCTAATATAAGGTACATCTTTTTATTCATCTCTCTGTGCTGAAGTGCTGAGGAGATTATTTTCCATGATGTTTAGCTTTTTATTGAATGGTTTTTGCTTCCCATTAGGAGACAGCCACATGTTCTGATAGCTCAGCAGTGAGTGACTGTGGCCTCCTGGCAGATGGACAAAACGTGCCAGGAACACGTGGCAGGAGCGCAGTGTGTATGCCGTGTGTGTTTGGAGTGTCGGTTGCAGTGTGGGATTGATGAGTGGAGAAGAGAAAGCTGCGTCAGCTGTCTGGGTCATGCTCACTGTGGCCCGGCCTTTGCCCTCGTTAAAGTAAAAGAGGAGTCAAATGAAAAAAGAAAAGGGCAAATGAAGGTGCGTCAGGGTGGGATGGCTCTGTTGGTCATTTAGGGTCATTAACGCCTGATGAAATTAAGGTTAAAATGGTTCTTTTTAAAAAAACAAAGGTTGCTATAAGTTATTGGCTGGGTCTATAGTTCAAAAACTGTAAATAGACACCAAACCGTTACATTAAAAAAAGCTTATGCTTGCACATCCCATTAACAAAATGCACATTTAAAAATTGTTCGCATAATACGACGGTTAGGATGTGAACAAAGGCATTCAGTTTGAGGTAAAATGCTATATATATAAAATTCTAGAGATTCTCATTAAATCAGAATTGTTAACAAAGTTGGGGACAGAAACCAGGTAACTTGACAGTGCGTCTTTAAAAGCTACACCACGGATTGTTAATGCGTGGAATTAATCTAAATGTGCTGCCTGAGGCCTAAGATGTTATTTTTCAGCAGTTTAAAGTTAATTTCCCCACATTTTCTTCCCAAGTTAGTTACGACCAATTCCTACCCAGTAGCTAGGCCTATCCATATCATGTGCCACTATCAGTGCCGGGAGGAGAACGGTTAGCACATGCAATGCCACCTCATCTTTTCAAACAGCCTCTAAAGCAATGCTATTGGACAGCTGAATGTGCTTAAAGGAGAACCCTGTCAATTCTGTTTTGTCAGATATTAACATCTGTGCTGCCTAGCATAATGCTGAGTGATGAGGAAGAGGTAGGACTCTCAAAAATGAGTGAGGTCAGTTATGTTCTCTTGGTCTCCCAGACACAGCATGGCTGTTGATTGAAATCAGGACCTACCAACAATAGAGACAATGCTTAGACAGTTGTCCTACTCTTTAGCTTTTTCTGAAGAACATTTTGATCAGTTTTCTCCATTCATGGTATGCGCAAAGTGTAAGGAAAATAGTAGGGATGCTCCGATTGCAATTTTCTTGACCGATTCTGATTACCGATTTTTTTGTAAGTGTGATCGGCCGATATCGATTTTTTGGATACCGATTTTTCCTCCAGAAAAATTAGAGCTGCTGCATGTAGTCGATGACAACAACACAAAAAAATGGGCTTCAACTTTTTTAATGTAACATGGTAATTACTTTCCCTGTTTACTGGTTACTTTTATAATAGTGACATATGATAGTGGCAACTCTACAGCAAATACAAACAAAAAGCTTTTTTTTCATAACAAAATTTCTTTACAAATTTAAATAAATAAAATGTAATACATGAACAAATAAATAAACCCCCCCAAAAAAGATCGGTTTGAAATCGGCAATATGTGTGAGTGATCGGCCGATCAGGCCAAAAATCGGCCGTTTCCGATCACTGGCTGATCAATTGGTGCATCCCTAAAAAATAGTAAAAAAGATTTACCACTATTTAACAATTGTCTACATTAAACACAAGACCTCAGAAGACAGGTTTATGTTCACTGACATTTTGGTTATAGCTGTATTGTAGGGATGCACCGATTGCAGTTTTCTTGGCCGATTCCGATTACCGATTTTTTTGTAAGTGTGATCGGCCGATAATGATTTTTCCCAAACCGTTTATCCCCAGATAACAGAAAATTAGAGCTGCTGCATGTAGTCGACGACAACGACACAAAAAAATGGATTTCAGCTTTTTTAATGTAACGTGGTAGTTACTTTCCCTGTGACATATGATAGTGGCAGCTCTACAGCAAATACAAACAAAAATCTAATTTTCTTTTTTTTTTCATACATTTTCTTTACAAATGTAAATAAATAAAATGTAATACATAAACAAATAAATAAACCCCCCCAAAAAAGATCAGTTTGAAATCGGCAATACGTGTGAGTGATCGGCCGATCACCGATCAGGCCAAAAATCGGCCGTTTCTGATCCCTGGCCAATCGATCGGTGCATCCCTACTGTATTGTATACAAAACTCCCACAACAAAAACCCAAAAAATGCTTTAATTGAGGGGGAATTTCAAAAAATCCTCTTTAAATTTTACCCACAGAAAGGCTGTGGAACCCAAAAGTAGTTCATTTATGGTTTATTTAAGGCTGCAAAATAATCACCAATCACTCTGTCCAGTCTTACTTACCATTCAAATCAGTATGCAGTTACAAAAGACCTCTACACTACCTTCATCATCATCTGTATATATTGTTAAATTTTAACAATAATGGAACATCTTTTTCACGTTCTTTAAAGAACCATTTAACCGGCGAGAACCATTTACTCTAACACCATGCTGTAACTGTCATCTTCATCCTCTTCACCAGTACCCCATATAAATCTCCTGACTTTGTTCAAATCAGCCTTGACATCATCACATCAATTATGTCTTGCTGTTATCTTCATCCTCATCTCCACAAACATCAGAAACACTTTCACAACCTCAAACACAACCACAACTCTCTTGACCTTGTAACTCTCGTGACCTTGTTACAGCAAATCTCAGCACCATCACCATTATCGTAGTCAGCTCTTTCATAAAAAAAAGAGCAGGGCAAAAAAAAAAGGGGGGGGGTGTAATATTGTTGGACTGTGGATCATTTAGACCTCAGAATTATTGCCAGCTTCCCAAAAAGCATTCAGTCTTTACCAACGTACAATACAGCCTGCAATCAACCTTGAATGATCATCTTCATCATTACCGTCTCCACCTTCGTCACCTCATCACCACATCTTTATTGCCACAATCGTAGGGCTGGGCAATTTGGCCTAAAATCAAAATCTCGATTAATTGAACATTTTATTTATTTTATTTTTTATTATTATTATTTTTTTTGCCCTCATAGTTCACTGACAAGTTTTGTACAGTAAATATGCTCACAAATTACAAGTGAGAGATTTTTGAATGAAGGGTGCATTACTTGATTTTAAAATAATTGAAGGAAACACACACACTATCTACTATCTATATTTTTAAAGGGAAAGTAATCGAAATAATTGACCTGGAAAAATTTGATCGACTATAGGTTCTGAATGTCGATTTCGATTACTTTTCGATTAATCGCCCAGCCCTACACAATCGTCTTAAATATTTATAGTTATACCGAGGATGGCACTGCCTCAGAATCCTCGCAATATGTCTCTCTGTATAGGTATCTAAATATCATCGTCTTCATCAACAGGTAAAGCGGCACCCAATCCTTATTACTATCATCATCATCAACAACAACATCCAAATGAACATGATCCCATCCAAATTCTGCCCCCATATTCCTTCTGCAGCTGCAAAAAACATCAACAATCCATCATCTTCATTCTCACCACCACCATCTTAACCACCGTCTCCCCTCTAAACCCACAATAACTTCTCTCCTAACTCTAGCACTACCTTCATTATCCCTATTTCACTGTCATCGTTGTTTCAGCACTGTCAACTTCGTTCTCATCATCATCATCTGATCTTCCTACTCTCTCCACCTCCAAATCCATCACAGCTTTGTTACAAAAACCAGCACCATCATCATCATTAGCAGTTGTCGTATTCTTCACATCTGCATAACAGTTATAATTATGTCTGTACAAATTATAATTTGTGTTTATACTAACAACTATTAACACAATCCTTATTATAATTATCATCATCAGCCACTTCTTAACTTAATCAAAGCAAACTCAATCTTTATCAAAGCAGCAATCACTCAGCAACAATTCACCATTCTGGTCACTACCGCCAGCTTCATCGAGTAATGATCACTTTTAATGCTCTCATTTTCCTCATCAATATCATCTCAATCATGACATCACTGTCATCTTCCTCACCATGATCACTGTCTTCTTCATCACCATCGCTCTCAGACTCTCACCACTGTGAGCACCAGTAGCTTTTTCACCAAAGTAAACCCTGGTTAACTAAAATCACCATGGTCCTCATCACTAACACCATCATCATCCTCATCATCATCAAAATTGCTACAACTTATCTGGTGATTACCATAATAATTTTCGTCATCAATAAACAGCAGACAACATCCAGGACCATGAACAAATTTAAAGAAAGAACACGATCTTCATCACAATCATTATCAAAGCAGCACCAACTTAACTAATGACTATCATGATCACTTTCATCAACAATACACAGCTGATCACCTTTATGATTATTAACAAATGTATCTTTATTCTTAAAAAGAATGTTCAGTGTTTCACAGCTGGTTTTACAGCTTAACATAACACATTCTTCACTGCTTGCCCAGAACTAAGCGATGAGTTGATAAGAGAGTGCATGAGTTTGATTCGTTGTTTTAGATTAATTGATGGTTAATTGTTTAATTGCGCTCCTCTTACCCGCCGTGTTTGTCTGGTTCTCCGCTCCAACGTTTCTCTCGTGCTCTCCCGGCTCCGTTCGCGGGCGCGAGCCGCATGGCCGTGACCGTCAGCAGGAGCGCGAGCCCGAGCCAGAGGCGGCGCATCATCGCGCGCGGGGCATCAAACCGAGCGGAGCGCGCGCGGACCCGGCGACCGCAGCATCTTCCCCCGCGCGCCCCGGTCTGTCTGATTATTAACGGAGCCGCGAGACCTGAGAGGGTTTAAATATCACCGGCAGAGCGAAACACGCCTCCGCCGCGCGCCTATTGGTCGCCCGAGCTGGACTCGGAGGCACGCGCTGCCTCCCATCCCGGCATCACATTATTGGCAACACATTATTGGCAAGCAAGCGCAGAAGCTCATTTCATACAATAAAAAAAAAACACTAGAGAAAACAATTGAAGAAAATAATGTGTTCATCTTCTCTCTCTTTCTCTCTCTCTCCCTCTCTAAGTATTAGTAGATTCAGATTTATGTGGTTTTCAAGATTAAAAAATGAAATATCTAAGCAACTCTTATCTTAATTAAAGCAAAGGTAACCGGCCTCAGTTTGATGGGTTGTTTATCCACTAAAACTCAATTTTCAGTATATTGATCCATAATGTTTCATTTCAAAACAAGGTAATAATAATGTAAAGTATCCAATTGTAGTATGTGAACACACCACAGCAAACAATGTGAACAATGTGAAATTCTTTCTCTGCATTTAACCCATTTACCAGGTGAAGCAGCAGGCAGCCAGAGAGCAGTGTGTGGGTAGTTCAGTGGAGCCACTGGCAGTCCTGGGCTTTGAATTCACAACTTTTTGATTACAGGCGTAACTCTACTAGGCCACCAGCTGCCCACACACAACAACAACAGCAATAATAATAATAACAATAATAACAACAATAATAATAATAATAATAATAATAATAATAATACGTTTTAGTCATAAACTTTGTGCTTATAGTGATCATCTGTGGTGTTGAAGACATGGCAAAGCATACAAATCTACAAAAAAGCAAAAGGAAATTAGATTAATCAAGGTTTGCTTTGGTATTTATTCTTTGAAGCACCAAATTAATCATCACTTTTTTGGGTCAGCAGTTTTTGGATGTCTAGAAATATGTGCTGATCCATCACAGCTCATTAACCAATAATTCCATTAATTGATTTTTTATGAGATGTTATTAGAAAACTGAACTGTCATTAGACAGATAAGGGACTGATCTCTAGATTATAGGACAAAATGGTGTTAAAGCTTAAGTTAAAACTCTTTCCAGGATTTGCAAAAATTTGGATTGTTAATAGTTAGTAAAATAACAAGTGTCAAAGCTCTTTAGAGTGTAGTTATTTAACAGTTAACTATCCTTTCATACAGCAGGTCAGACTGGGTCCCAGTGATGAAAACAGTATCAGTGATGCAAAGTAGGTTAACTCTCACTCTCTCTCTCACTCGCTCTCTCACTCTCTCTCTCACGCTCTCTCTCTCGCAGATATTTCTTTGGTATACCAAAGTAAAAGTGAAAGCACGAATTTCTGAGTTGTGCATTTGTGTATTGCACTTTTGTATATATGCTATGATGTTTGTTTTATCTCTTTTGTAATTTATTAATTGTGGAAGGCTTTCATGCACCAGGCCTCTTTTGATCCGAAACACGTTCTGTCCCATTTGAGATCATAAGGAAATCTTAAACGACTTCCTTAAACTGTACTGTAAAACTTTAGTCACTTGCAGTCCTTTTAATGTTACCGCTGAATCTCCATTAAAGTCAAAGTGAACAGGAAATGTTCCTTTTTTATCTTACACTCCTTAAAGTTAATGTTACCAAATAGTTCTTGGTTTGGTCATACAGTTTTAAATAAACCCTTTAGAAATTCTTTAGAGGATTCTTTAAACATTTTAAGAGCTATTGAAAACTACTGCATCTTTCTCAAAGGTTTTTGTTACTGCATTCTTATCAAAGACTTCCTCTTGGCATCTTAAATTTTTGGACATACAGCAGTTCTGAAACAGGTCCTAAGGGCCCTCTGAATGGGGCATATTTTTGCTGAATGTCTATGTTTTGTGTATTGGGGTAGTGCAAAAAAGGGGCTGGTTGCTTGGTCCCGAGGACTGGTTTGAGAACGATTACTAGGCAGAACCTTTCAATCAAGTAAATGTGAAATGGAAATCATGATGCATTTTTCATTTCGTACCTGTTAGTGCAGACTACTTTTGCACAGTTATTTACTGCTGCCTATCTTTGCTTTTGTTTGCATTTTTGCACACTTAATGACTCATCCCGTCAGTTTTTGTACTGTTGCTCTCGTGGGTTTCTTTTCAGTCCTGTCCTGCCTGTAGTCTCATGATGTTCTGTTTTTGTGAAGTTCGGTTTATTGTTCTTTGTGTTGCACCGTGGTCCTGGAGGAATGTTATTTCATGTCACTGTGTACCATGTAGACAACAGAAATGACAGTAAACACCTACTTGACATTTCTTAGTGAAGCACCGTATCAGGATGAGTCTTTGAGCTAGCGATAAAAGATGGAAGCTGTTGGAAGAGGAGATGAAACTCAAAATTATTGTTTAATGTTATTTTTTCCCCCAGCAACTGCTGCAAAGGGACATTTAAGAGGTGGGCATAAGTCATTTTATTATGATGGAAGATCAAAAGAATGTTTTGTTTAGATGAGAGGATGAATGATGTTTAAATAGAGCAGGGGCATGAACTAATAAAGTTTAAAAAAAATGTCTGTTTTGATTTCAGGTTGACAGAAAGATGATAACCCTATGAGCAGAAATGAAAAGCTATATCTTGTTTAACATAGCCTGAAATTTATCCGTCTGGCCCTGTTGGCCTTCAGGGCCCCTAATATCCTCCATACCTGAAGCTCCAGTCTTCACACGAGACTGAGATTTTAACAACCCCGGTAATTTTTTTAGGGGGAGGGTTTGGTCCGGGGGCTCGCCTCAGGGCCCCGTTTGCTATTCCAGGCCCATTGCACCAGATGGTGTGGCTTTTTTTTCACACATTCTCCCTCCCACTCAGTCCCGGCTGCAGCTCTGCAGCAGCTGAAACTCAGCTTATCTGGGATTTCACAGCGATTCGCTGTTGCCACGCCCTAGCTCCACATCCACTTGATGCCTGCTACTGAGCTGGAGCATCGCCAGTGTTTCTAAAGGATCTGTTACGTAAAAGTTAGCTCTCGATATTAAAAGGATAAATCTGTCCCCTTGGTTTTGATGCACTGCTTAGATGGGGCTTTTGTGCAGGAGCTCTTGCTGTTTACAAATTAAAACATATAAATTAAATTGCACATGTAAACAAACAGAAAAATACAGAGTGCCCATGTTTAATTTGTTTTTTTAATTTAACTGATGCAATATAAGAGGCTTGACAGACCCAAAGAGGCTTTGCATATGCACTGCATCTACCTAATACTACACTATGGCAGTCAAATGGGGCTATGTGTTGGGGGCAGATACTACGCTAGCTCACTAGCATAATGACAGAATGACAGATATCACTGACACCCTGGCTGACACTGATCTTGGAAAGGTCCATGAATAAGGGTTTTTGAAATGCAGCATAGAGAACTGCAGCTTAATTCCCATGCTCATGAAAAAAAGGTCCCTCTATGCACCACCATAGAGGATTTTTTTCTACTTTGTGTAGCGTCACACCCGAAAAATCTTTATAATTCACTTTAAAATCCCTCATTTTCCCCTTAGGATTAAACTGGCTGTTTTGGTTGCTGTGCCTTTAAGACTGATATATGTAAATGAGCTCTCTTCTGACAGGCTGTCCTGTTTGGAGCTTTATTAAAAGGAAATCCCGATTAAAAGACCTCTTATAATATTATGATATATGATATCATACTAATATCTAATATAACATAAAGGAATGGGGCTGAACTACACAATAGGCAAACACAGAGAGTATAGAAAAGAATCAGCCCCTCAACTCGAGCACTGATGTACGTCGCTCTAGATAAGAGCGTCAGCTAAATGCCATAAATGTAAATGTGTTGTTTGGCAGACTGAAATGAAGATACAAACCTTTTTCCCCCCAACTGTATTTACTCTATCCAACTTGTAATGTTCAAATGAATACTTGTAAACTTAATCAGGTATAACTAATAACCGTTTCCATTGCACACCAAACTGACTGGCTTTCACCTTTGATAAGTTCAGCATCAAAAACAATTTTTTCAGGGCTTGGTAATGCAACCGAAAGCAAACAATCAACTATGGGTGGCAAGGAACTATCATAATATCAAAGGCTTTATCAAGTCCTGCAAGTAAAATCTATAATTAAGAACCAGAATGTGTTTGGTAGTACGAGGACCCTCCCTGGATTAGATTGTCCCTCCAAACCGAAAAGAAGAGTGAAGTGGAAACTGGCAAAAGAGGCTACCAAGAGGCCTGTGGCAACTTTGAAGTAGTAACAGGAATTTATGACAAAGAGTGGTCATTGTGTACACGTGACAACAATATCACACATTCTCTACAAATGTGCCTGGTGGGAGGGAAGGTTGCACGAAAAAATACAGTCCTCAAGAAAAGGCCACATTTAATTTGATTTTTCAAGATGTAGAAACCAAGTGAAAAGAGATATTATGGTCAGATGAGACCAAAATCAAATGATTTGGCCTCAACACCAAATAGTACATCTGGCAGAAAGGCAATACAGCTTACCAGCCAACGAACACCAGACATACAGTAAAGCATGGGGGTGGTAACGTACTGTTGTGGGGCTGTTTCTCTAGAGTGGGCATTGGGCTATGACAATGACCCAAAGCACACAGCAAAGAGGCTATAGGAGGAAAAAAGGTGAATGTCCTTGTGTGGTCTAGTCAGAGCCCAGAGGGAAACCCTAATGAAAATCTGTTGAATCCACCATCCAATCTGACTGAGCTTTAACAGTTCTGTAAAGAAAAGTGGACAAACAAGTGGACAAATCTTGATGAGCAAAGTTTATAGAGAAATATCTTAAGAGACTCAAGGATGTAATTAAAGCCGAAAGTGATTTCACAAGGTACTGACACAAGGGGGATCTTCCATCCATCTCAATGATTCTGTTTAATTATTTTTTAAATGGTTGCTATTGTATCTTTCATTTGTATGTGGTAATACACACTAAGTAAACACAGCTGGCAAAAGTGTTTTCATCTGTCTTCATTTCAGGCTGCGAAGTGACAAAATGTGAATATTTTGAAAAGGGTGATTCTTTTTACGCTGTATGTGTAAACGCACTCACAAGAAAAGCACTAAATTCAAAACGGGTTGTTTTCCTCAGCTTCGTTTTTATGCAAACAGTATATGGGCTGTGGAGTGAACATTACAAACAAGGAAGGTGTTTATACTACATCAAGCTCTTTTATTAACAAAAACGTAAAGAAAGAATGTCTTTCGTGATCTAAGCCCTTTAGGAGTGAATGTGCACAGTTCAGTTGATGGCAGTATAAGTTGCCCCCCAGGCAGAAGAAGAGTCAGCAACAATGGACAATGTGGCTCACAAACAAGAGATAATCACAGGGTAATAATATTCCATATGCTCCTTTCATGATTTATTCAAACCAGATTCCTCATTACTGAGCAGAGGGAAATTATCTTCACTTCAAATGCGCCCGAAATCACATGGCTCAATTTCACACTGTGTCCTATATGCTATGATAGATGTTTGTCACAGGGAACTGGGGGAGAGAGTGAACAAAAATCAGTCTTGGTGAGACAGAAAATAGTGGAAACACTAAGTGAAACTTTGATCATGAATGATAACATGCATCAAGAATGCCAGCATTAAAGCATGTCTTTGTCTTGTTGTGCAGAAATACATTAAAAACACTGGAAACGTAAAATCAAATATCGCTGTGTTTGGAACCAAACCATACTCTGAAATAATAACTTTACAAGAGAAGCAAGAAACCCTTCGTCACTTATAATAGACGTTAATGTTTTTCCTAATTTGTCTGAACAATTTCTGATGATTCATTCATCATTAACACAACGTAAAGGTCAAGGGATCTTCTTTAAAATATCTAAAGAAGTAACAAAACCACTAAGTAAGAGATAGTAAGTGTTTGGTTTCAATAATGACGATGAATTATTTAGTGCTAGTAAAGAATGTAAAATCTATTAGGTAATCATTAGCAAAAACAAATCTAGAAGATACTAGTCTTGGTTTTCACTAGGGGTCTAAGCGTGTTATGATGTCATTAGAATGGTCCAGTCTTTTTGCTGCAAGAGTAATAAAAGGTGTGGTCCCCCTCATCTATTTATTATACTTTATTATAGTACTTTTATTATAATATTATTATAATATAATGTAGTGTTATACATTATTACATACATTACTTAATACATACTATAAACAGATGGGCAACAAATTAAAGCAAAAACCTGAATAAATGAGTGGAAAGACATAAGTCCAGTTTCTTCCAGAAAAGTGGATTACAAGATTCAAGATTCAAGATTCTTTATTTGTCACATGCAGTCATACAAGTACAACACACAGTGAAATGTATCCTAAACTGCTCCTTTCTGACTGCAAACATTAAAACAATAAGTAAATTATAAATTAAAATCTGGACATGATACAATATATCAGTTAACATCCTTCCATGGTCTGTGGCATGTATAAAAGAGAGTATACTGTTGGGGCTCGGATGGCAGAAGCTTCAGTCACAAAGACAGATCGACTGGCTAGTGTTTCATTAGGAACTGTGACTAAAGTGACATCTGACATAAAAATAGCCCATAGAATCATATGCGTTTTATAAAAAGGAAAATATGCCAAAACAGCAGAGACTCCACATTTCACAGTTTCTCTGGCAAGAAACCTATATGTGAACTGGCACAGAAACTGTTTTGTTTATTGGCAGTATTGAATTTAGAGTTTTAGTAAGTCCTGAAGTTCATCTCATAGTACAAGTTTCACAGTAATACAACTGGGTCTACTTAGTTTAAAATGTTTGTATTAGAATCCTTTAAACAGTCAAGAATGTCCTTATTATTATAAGTTTTTGGTAAATGCTTGCAAATTTGTTTGCCCAAGGACTGTATGCATACACATTCATTGCTTGCAAAATGTTTTTTTTGATGAAAAATACATTTTATCTATAAAAGAAGCATTTTTTCCACATAAATATTTATAACAGCTCACTAATCTTCATATTTGAGGCATTCAGACATCCTTAGTCTGAATTCAGTGTTAAGCATTTGCAATGTGAATCAACCATAAGTCAGAAGCAGTGTTCATTACATTCATGGAGAGAATGTTAGAAATTGTTTATTAATTCATTACTAAATCCACAAGAGCTCATCAAGGATGCAGTGAGAGTCTAACAGTCTAACTTCAGAAATGAAATAATCTCTGCTTCATTGCTTCATAAAAGCATACAAAGTAAACACTATGCATCTTAGCATAAAGACCCCATTCAGACCCCAGTTATCTAATGTACAGATAAATCTTATGGACAGTGCGGAAAGCTCTAAATCAGGCCTTTTCTTCAGCTTATCTGATTTATGTAAAAACATTACATCACTGCAATATGTATTCAAGAGATATACAGAGGTCAGTACACTTGGGGTGTTTACATTGTTTGCATTGTCATATGGGTGTTCCAAGTGCCCCAGAAAAAGTTCATTTCCTGTGCTGAGAAACCAGTTGGAAAGGTTGGCATTCAGTGAGCCATCATAGAGAAGGGATTAGTGATTGCTGTTGTTCATAGATTAAAAAAAACATGACAATCAAAAATAAGCTTTTTTAGTTTAACTCTTTTAAACGCTTGCTGGGTTGGGTAATGCCTATAAGTGAAGGATGATGATGGACATCTAATTCACCTAAAAGCTGTTTGCAAACCACCGCTAACACAAAGACGGCTAGCCAGTTAGCTATTGTTTGTTGTTACTTAACAACAGGGAGAAACAGAGGCAAAATATAGATATACAGTATTCCCCTAGTTTTACACAGATCAGGAGTTGCGGAATCAGTCTTACACAGATTTTTTTTGGGGGGGGGGGTGTTTCATGGCAATGGTTTTGTACGCATTTTAGTTCTAAATTATTAAGAAAAATATAGTTTACTAATTTTGTAACATAAATATTAAAGTAAATTCAGTGACATTTGCATATAAAATATAACTGTATAAATGTTTTTGTACTGTCCAGAGAAACACAAAGAAAGTGTGTCTTGGGAGGCAAAAAAAGGCTTGAAAGTAGCCAATACAAGAACGTTATTTATTTCTTCTTACTGCTGATTGCATCTGTGGCAGTTGCCCCGTGGGGCATATTGAGTGCTTCTCTTGTTTTTCATTTTGTTCTTCTTAAAGCCCTGTATTTTTATTACTCTAAATTAAATTAAAAGAGGCTGTTGAACTCAATCTTCGTCCAGTGTCTGCTTTAACCAGCGGGTCACAACAATACGACTCCTCCTGAAGCCCCTGAATAAGATGCAATGCTGATGAACAGTAAATTATTAAACTGTAAAATAATTGGTGATGATTCATACTTTATACTGTATTTTTAGTACAAAAAAATTACATTAAATTATTACTGCTAGTGGTGGGCCGTTATCGCTGTTAACATGCTGCGTTAACGTGAGACTCTTATCGGGCGATAAAAAAAATATCGCCGTTAATCTATTCACAAAGTTGGGTTGGGA
>JBBPDC010000001.1:45244362-45255601 GCA_037974485.1 Hemigrammopetersius urotaenia
ACCAATCAAATCTGTCTGGATGATCAGGATACGGCTGTCTCTCTCTCACACACTCCACCTTTCTGTTCTCCTCACTCAGAGAGAGGAGTGTGTCTGCTGTGTTTGGGTCCAGAGTGAACTCACAGCCATCTGTACACAAGAAGAGACATTAGAGCAGAAACACATTGATAGTGTGTGTGTGTGTGTGTGTGTGTGTGTGTGTGTGTGATATATATATGCATATGTTGTGTGTATATTTAAAACATGTACAAAAATGCATTATACTACTATACTGTATTTTACTCCACTATAAACTACTACACACACTTCTAAACATATTACTGTGCTTTTCATTTATATTTTAGTAAATATTGGCTTTATATTCTAATATATTGAATATGCGATAAAAAATTTTCATCGCTGAAACTTGTGAGGAGGAGTGAGCGCTGCAGGCATCCTGAAGGGCCGTGCCAGGATCGGGCAGATCAGCTCTTAATTACAGTGGGGCTCTGCGAGGGAGGGGCCAGTGTGGTAGGTGCTTTTTTAATGGTGCAGATATGGTATAAATACCCTCACCATTGTACTAGAGAGCAGCAGACACCCTAACGTGCTCCTACCATCAGGATATACAGCCGTGGGAGCCGCCGGTGCCGACTTTCTTTATTTATTTGGAACCCAAGCATGCCGGTATGAGTCCTGAATGTCTCTCTCTCTCTCTCTCTCTCTCTCTTTCTCTCTCTCTCTCTCTCTCTCTCTTTCTCTCTTTCTCTCTCTCTCTTTCTCTCTCTCTCTCTCTTTCTCTCTCTCTCTCTCTCTCTCTTTCTCTCTCTCTCTCTCTTTCTCTCTCTCTCTCTTTCTTTCTCTCTCTCTCTCTTTCTCTCTCTCTCTCTCTCTCTCTCTCTCTCTCATTCACTTTCTACACTAGGCCTAATCAGGCCCAGGCTTTGAGAGGCAGCAGGTGCAGGTTTAAAATGCTGTTTAAAATGTATTTATTTCAAAGGATTTTTCTAAAACTGCTCCAGTTTAGGGAGGGAGAATGTGTTTAGAGTGTAAAATGCTCTATTTTATGTTTTCTGGCTGCTTTTTTGCTCTGAAAAGTGACTCAATAGTGAATTTCGGGCTTTCCGCTGTGTGTGTGTGTGTGTGGGGGGGGGGGGGGGGTTGTTGAGATCCCTCTCATTTGACTGCATTCGTTTGCCTTCGCAGATTTAACCTCAGAAAATGGACCTACGAGTAGCGAGCATCCTTTTCCTGCTGGTGGCCCTGGCTGCTGCCCACGGCGAGAGATATGTTGTGAAGAAGGTGATGAAGGCTCCTCAGTACCAGCCGTACTCAGTCAAGAGCCATGGTGAGTGCCTCCAGAAAGACTTTCTGCTCCTTCGACTGAAAGAGAGAGAAGATGTTTGCTTCTGAAACGTGAACGGAAACAGAAAGGTCACACAATTTGGTCGATTCACAGAAAGAAAGTGCAGAGCAGGCTCCAGCTCAGCCATTGGTCACAGCAGTGCACTGATTCAGCCAATGGCGTTTGGTTTCCTGCCCTTGGAGTTGAGCATGTTTTGCTATGAGCTGCAAGAAATAGCACAGAATTGCACTTTCTATTCAAACTAGTAAAAAAAAGAAGCACCAATCTCTTTAAACCATTACACTATTGCATGTATTATGCATTTAAATTTGCATTTTATTTAATTTTACCTGAAAAAATGTCACTGAAATGAGAAAAAAAAATCAACCTTAGAAGATTTTACATACTTAAATGATTCAGCTTAGATACATCTGGCTGTAGAGACTGAAACCATGCAATACATCTGGATTACCAACTAAAGCTGAATTTTTTTAAAGTAGTTTCTATATTTTAGAATGTACTGACAGTGTATATCCCAATGCATTTCATTTTTATAGTAAAGCCTTTTTGCAAACATGTATATTTTATAGTATGAGCTTCTATTTTTCTCTATTTTTCTGTTTATTTTCCTTATATTTTCCTATATATTTTTTTATATATTTTCTATTTTGTTTCATATTTTATTCTATCGTTTCTATAATCGAGAACAAACTGACAATATACCTTAATTCAGTTCATTTTCAAAGGAAAAAAAAGGGCTTCTTTTGTTAACATTAATCTTTTACAATAGTTTTAAGCTTCCCAAAGTCTAACAATGAGCGTACACAAAGTAGTTACTCACTATATTTTAGAATATACGGACAATATATATCCCAGTGCATTTCATTTCCATAGGAATAATGAAGCTAGCGAATAATAAGAAGCTCTGTTCATGTTAAACCATTACACTATTGCACAGTAATGCATCTCGTTATTGGAGTAAATGGACATTTCTGTATCACTGGAGCGCCGCATTACTGTATATCTCTTCAAAAGCCTCAGTTAAATGTCAGAAAAGGTCTTTTGTTTTACCATGCAAAGAAGATAACTGTAAATCGGCCGGATTCAGTGTGGTCAGGCCTGCCACAATGTGAATATGACAGCGGCATTTGAGCTTTTAAAAGAACAGCCCATACTCGAGAATAACAGACTTGAAGACGTGTTGGAAAGTTATTTCAGGGTGTGTCACGGTGAAAACGAGACACAGCTGTTTGAATCGGAACGACCCGGGGCCTGATGCAGTTTACACACCAGGGAGTGTGACCACATCAAGGCGGCCATAAAACAAAGGCCCTCAATTTCATCCTCCAGCGCCATAAATACAGTTTAATATTTCAAGAACCTGCGATACCCTAGAGCTGGTGAAATATACAAGAGAGAGTTGTTGCACTACGTAGAAAAATCCAGTGCTAAGTGCTCCTGTCAAGTGTTACATGCGATGAAAGGTGGCGTTTTAAGCTCGCAGATGACAGGGTTTTAACTTTTCAGCCTTTCTCAGCCAAATGTTGCATTTTCCAGGCCATTTTCCTTTTGATCCTGAAGCCACGCAGTGCTGTTCGGCACCTCGGCTCTCACCTGTCTTTCATTTGCATCCGCGCTAATGCACTGGATGGAGTGTTGCATAGCAACAGAGGGGAGAGGATCCCTCCTGCCTAGTGACACCAAAGCCAGCTCCATCCTCTGACATCTCTGGCCACTTGAACCTGAGTCTACTAGCCAGAGCACTCGCTGTGTGGCCTTGTCTTAGACCTTAACTCGAGATGTCTTGAAGCATGGGAATTAGTTAAAGTAAGGTTTGTAGGTGCTGCATCACTAAAACTGCACCTTGAGGGAGGGATCAGGTCTTGCACCATTGTTCGCTCCTTATAAACTACGCCAGAAATCAAGGCAAAACATGTCAAATATACACACCGAAATAATGTAGGATTGATTTAACACACTGCCCAGTCTTCAGGCCACCAAGGCTTTGTGTTTACATGACTTACGAGCACAAAATGGACATTTGGCCACATCCTAGAGGTTGGAAGCTTGTAAACAGTGTTTTAATGTGAATAAAAAGAAGTGCCTGAAGTGTCCATCAAATGAATCTCAGTCATAACAGCACAATGATTTCGCAGGGATTAGTTTCACAGCAAAAACAAATCACTAAAGAATAAAGAATAACACAATCCACGACCTTGTGCTGAAACTATTTACTGTTATGGGAACAGCCTGGATGTCCGTTTTCAAATAGTTGTTGTAAGTGTAATGTGTTTTGAGTAAAAACTTGTAGCATTTTGCAGATAAGACTCCCCTGATGTAGATGACGTAGGTAATAAGGTATAGAAAAGAAATGCAGGTATATAACCTGTTCTGTGTTTGGCAGTGTGAAGACTTGACTGGACATCTCAAACAAAAACACTCAGATGATATCAACAGTTGATTAAAAGATCTGCCATTGAGATACCTTTTATTTTCTCCTAGTGGTTTCAGTGGCTGGAGAGCCAGGTGCCCCAGGTGAGCCAGGCCCAGCTGGACCTCCTGGACCTCCTGGACCCCAAGGAGAGAATGGTGAAGGATTCCCAGGACCTCAAGGACCACCCGGACCTCCTGGACCTGCTGGCTACTCCGCACCTGGTAAACCAGGCACCCCAGGTGGACCTGGGAAACCAGGTCATTCAGGTGCACCTGGACCTAAAGGAGATTCTGGCGCACCTGGTTCTCAGGGAGCAAGAGGCGCACCTGGACCTGTTGGCAGCCCTGGACCTGCAGGGTATTCTGCTCCTGGTAAACCTGGAGCAGCTGGGCTGCCTGGATCTGCAGGACCAAGAGGAGAGCCAGGTCATAAGGGATATCCAGGTGCAGCTGGTGCACCAGGACAGAAAGGAGAGAGAGGTGTTGGATTTCAGGGGCCTCAAGGTGAGAGGGGTGCATCTGGACCTATGGGACCTGTAGGAGCACCTGGCCAGCCTGGTGTTGGTAAATCAGGTAAACCTGGATATCCAGGTGAGCCAGGCAAGTCAGGTGCACCTGGTCTTGATGGGGCACCAGGTGCTGTCGGAGCACCAGGACCTAAAGGCCAGACTGGAGCTCCTGGAGTTGGAATGGCAGGTAAACCTGGTGAAAATGGTGCTCCAGGTATGCCTGGTCCCGTTGGCCCAAAAGGTCCTCAGGGAGCAAGTGGAGCACCTGGTGCTCCTGGTGTTCCAGGTTATGGCAAGCCAGGTGCAAATGGCCTGAAAGGTGATACAGGGCCAGCAGGTAGTCCTGGTACTACCGGTCAGAAAGGTGAGGCAGGTGTTAGAGGCCCCACTGGATATACAGGTGCAGCTGGTGCTACGGGTCCAGTTGGTCCTCAGGGTTCAAGAGGTTTTACGGGTGAGAGGGGAGCTCCAGGTGAAAAGGGTGACACAGGTGCAATGGGGCCTCAGGGCATGAAGGGACACAGGGGAGAGACAGGGCCACAGGGTATTGAAGGCAAACAAGGTTACCCAGGTGCAACTGGCCCACAAGGTTCAAGGGGAGCTACAGGTGCTCCAGGTAGCAAAGGAGAAACTGGTGCCACTGGTGCCACTGGCACTCCAGGTGCACCTGGACCTGCTGGCCATAAGGGTCTTACAGGACATACTGGACCTGCTGGTGAGACGGGGTCTGCAGGTGCCCCTGGACCAAGAGGACCTGTTGGTTCTACTGGTCCAGCAGGTTCACCAGGAGCTAAAGGTCACCCTGGTCTTCCTGGGATACCTGGCCCTGCAGGTCTTGCTGCTAAAGGAATCCCTGGACCTCAAGGTCCACCTGGACTTCCTGGGTCTAATGGAGCTCCCGGTGCAGATGGCCCACCTGGTCCCCCTGGCGCCCCTGGTCCTCCTGGCGAGGTAATCTTTGAGAAGGCTGGAGGACCGGCTGAAATCGTCATGCCTTACGTCAAGACCCCAATGTCTGCATTTACCGTTGCAACCGTGACCCCTTATCCTCCATCTGGTAGCCCCATTAAGTTCGATCAGGTCGTTTACAATGCAGAGCATCACTATGATCCTGAGACAGGTCTCTTTACCTGCCAGGTTCCAGGAATCTATTACTTCTCCTACAGCATGCACGTGAATGGAGCTAACGCTCTGGTGGCCCTGTACAAGAACAGTGAACCAGTTATGTTCACCTATGATGAGTACAACAAGGGCTTCCTGGACCAGATGTCTGGCAGTGCTGTCCTTCATCTTAACGAGCAGGACACCGTTTATATCCAGATCCCTGACGATGAGGCGAATGGCGTCTTCGCCGCCGACAACGTCCACTGCTCCTTCAGTGGCTTCCTGATTGCCTCTACGTGATAGGGTGGCGAAACCAACCCTCAACTCCTAAACCCTCTTGCCGTTTCTCAAACCTGAAGAACGTCCTGTTCATGTCAGCAGGTTGCTCTTTGGTTTCGAGAAGCAGAAGCATCTCAACTTGAAAAGACCAAGCAGTGGGTGCTAATTAGAAGGACCTAATTTATGTATCAGGTTATCAGGGACAGAAAGGCAGTCAAAAATCATGAGCAATTATCTTTATTTTCTTTCTGGGGGCGGAGAAAGCATGTGAAGTTTAATGTTTAGTTCATTCGTCATGTCATTTGTTTATTTTTTTTTCTGATCACAGAGGGGGATTTCTTTTTTTTCTTTTTTTTTTTTTTGTCTTTTCCTTAATCTCGTTATTGGTGACTTTATTTCCTTACGCGCAAAAGAGAATGTTGCTCCCGACATCCTTGCATCTGACTTGAATATTGTGAAATGGTCAAATTGATCAGAATGAAACACACAGACACACAAAACACTTTTCTAAATGTGTTATGCATACAAAATAACTGTGCATTGTAAACCGTGATGACTAAAATAAAAAAACTATGTCTTACAGAACTCTGGTTTTGTTGCGTCAGTCTTTTGGGTTGCTTTCATCCAGGTTTACACTGCTTTGCTGACTTTGCTGACAAACTGCAAATAAATACACACACTATACAAAGTGAACACATTTCTATGCATTTTAATGCACCAGTAAACCTGAAAATCCACTTCTAAAGAGTTTAATCCAACATCACACCGAATTAAATCCATTCCAAATAAAAGAGATACCCCACATTCGCCAGTATATTAAATAAATATATATATATTTAATATATAATATTAAATATATATATATATATAAAATTGAAAAAATGCATCTAAATATAGCAGAAAAAAATTTCTATTTATTTATTGTGAATTAATAAAAAAAAATGCCATATGTCATACAAACGTATCGCATACAAATGAAAGTGCAAACAATAAGTTAAAGCACAAACAGATAAGGAGACATTTATTCCGGGATAATCTCTTTAATCCATTCTAATCGTACAAACAAGCTTCAGGATAATCTCTGCAGTTGTATCTACACAGATCTTGTTACACACATTTGTTTGCTCCTGCAGCATTTTGGGTCACGCTGTCTTTGAACATGGATGTAAGAAGCTGCCAAAAACGGAGGCCTGTGTTTGGTTTCAACCAACAGAGGTTTAAGGAGAACGTTCCTTATTTCAACACAGTAAATAAAAAGGCCGGGAGTATCCTTTGCTGCACATGTTAAGTCTGTCCCATCAACCTTAAAACAGTAATTGGCTAGGTGGGGAGGCGAGTCACACAGAAGCCTTTGGGTGGAGTTTAATCAAGCGGCTGGCGGCCACAAGCCTCAGGCAGCTGGAGGCCTTCATGTGAGGAGCGTGCGGTGGAGTTAAGAGCCCGGGGGTGAGAGGAGACGGAGGGTAGAACCGTTTCTATCTTAGAACAGCTCAAGGGTTCCCATCCTGGGGAGAAAAACACCACAAGCTGGGGCAGCCGTCCAAAAAGCACATCCAGTGCACAAACTGGGAACAGGAATATTGGGTGAAAACACACCCTTCTCGCGGTCGGCAGATTAGTGGCGGGGTTAATCTGGGAGTGTAGAAACTGCACGCTTTAAATTTAAGTTTAACTGCTGCGGTGGACTAAAAACACCCCAGTGATGCCTCTTGTCATCTCGTTTATACTTAGAAAGCCTTTTCATGGGCTTTGGGAAGGAAACGTCTCCCAGAGTGTTGAGAGAAATACACCCGGCACGTCGAAGGGTCTCTGTCCAAGCAAACAAGTGGTTGTGGGTTCAAATCCCAAGACTGCTAGAGGTACCCTTGAGGTCTACGTTCCTGGCTGCCCGCTGCTTCACTTGGTGAATGGGTTAAATCACGCTGTGGTTGTGTTCACAGAATGGTCACTTTACATAAACAGTTCAAATGAGCTGCTAGCACAATGTCTGTTTCAAGTACAAACGTTTATTTACACGACATATCAATCTCCTAAAGAGTCATCAAACATATAAAAATAGTTAAAGGTCTTTGTCCAAGTGCAAAGCAAAAAATAAAAGCTCACTTTCTCTGGCGCATGTTGCTCAGAAACTGTTAAAAATGAGCTGCCAGGTAAAAGAAATGAAAAAATGCCAACATTTATTCGCACGAACCATCCCAAACTTCGAAATAAAGTCTGATCGTCAGCGTTTTCTGGCTGCAAACACATGCAGTCCACCTGCCACTTAAAAATCAAGCGGAGCAAAAAATTTCAGCCAAAAAAGCTCAGAATTGTGCAAAACTTTTGGTTTTTGGCTAAAAGATGTAATATGTTTACACTGTTGTTCTGCTGTATTTGTCATTTTGAAATGCATTTTTAAACATAGCAATATTGATCATATTAAATGTAAAATATAATTTAATTGGTTCAGATTTATGACACAAAATGCAAAATATATTACAAAATATACAGTATGTGGTACTATATACTATATATGAACTATATTACTCACTACTATACTACTATAATACTGTTTATTTACTATTCCATTCAGTTTTTTTTATTGTATACCATTGTATATACTGTACTGTATACTGTATGTTTACAGCAGTTCAATTACTACAGTCACTTTCATGCTATGATGTGGATTCCAAAAAGAAAATCTTATTTAAATTCAGATGAAAATGAAGAAGTATAGAACGAGAATGAAAAGGAACAACAATAAAAATGTCGGGTTAGAGCTGCGCCTCCCACCCAGAAGGTCCTGGGTTTGAATCCAGGCCGGGACGTCCAGAGTGGAGTTTGCCTGCTGTCTGTATGTCTAGACTTGTATGTCAGGTGGATAATGAGATTCCCCCAGGTGTGACTGTTTGCATAGAATTATGTTTAATTTGTGGAAACATACTGGCATATCCAGTATTGGGCACATGGTGGCGCAGTGGGTAGCATTGTTGCCTCACGCCTCCAGGGTTGGGGGCTTGAATCCAGGTCCTGTTCCTGTGTGTGTGGATTTTGCATGTTTAGGGGTCTCCAGCTTCTCCCATAGTGAGTGTGTGTGTGTGTGTGTGTGTGTGTGTGTGCCTGTGGTGGGCTGGCATCCCACCCAGGGTGAGTCCCTTCTTCACGCCCAGTATAGAGTCCGGATACCCACAACCCTAGTACTTTACAAACAATATGCTGAAAGGTATTTTACTATACAGTAATCCCCTGCGAAAAGTGTGGATTACGTTCCAAGAGCGCCCGTGTACAGAGAAAAAAAATGCGTTGTTGTGTTTTGGTAAAAAAAAAAACTAAATATACATATTTTTATAGTGTAAACCCTAAATATGCCCCCACATAATGCTCCCAGAACACTTAAATTTAATTTTAAACTTGCAAATTTGCATTACCCTTAAAAAATGTAAAGGTAAATAAATAATCAGACAAAGAAAACAAAACTTCATTGCTTAAAAAAACGTTAGCATTAACGGTTAGCATTAGCAGCATGCTGCCAGCCAAAACAAAGGCTCGTACACAAAAGAAAGGTTGAAAGAAAGGGGGGGGGGGGGGCGTTAAAATACGAGGACAAGACACTGAGCAGTCATGCTCTGTGCTGTAGCAGCTTCTTCTTCTTCTTTTTATGGCTTCTTTTCAGTGTATTACTGACACCGCTGGACTGGTGGAGGTAATACAGTTCGGTTCTGCTTTAGACTGAATCTGGGGATGCTGAACCGCAAAAAACTGAGGGGTTACTGTATTTTGAATGGGCGGGCCCAGTTTTTAATATTTACATATATTTCAAAAATACTCATCACATTTTCTTCTGTATGGGTCAAAATCAAGGCCAATTAAAAATAATATTGATTGTAATGAAAGTGAGAAAATAGTGATTAAAACACAGTTTGTTTGCTTCGCTACACCAGTCAGACCAACAGTGAAAATATCAGCCATGTGGAACTAGAGCACAGTTCCTATGAGGGCCAGTAGAGGGAGCAACAACTGTTCAATCGAAACATCTGGAGGGCACACAACACCCAACGGCTCCCCTATTACAGGACTGAGACCACTTTAAAACCACTCAGCATGCAGAATACAGCAAAACAACAGAAGCCAGAAGGTCACAAGGCCACCATTTCTGAAACAATTCCCACAAACGGCAGGGAATTCATGTGTGGGATTTGTTATTGAGCCCTTACTGTATGGTACATACTGTGTATAATATAAACTTTTCATTCTCAGCCCACTCTGTCCTGTATTTTGGTTTTAATGAAGTGACTCTGCGGGCCTGGAGCTGCTACAGATGCAGTCACACATCATTCGAGTGGAAAAAAAACACTGAAATATTTGTAGCTCTCAAACACTCCCACAGAGGAGTGAGAACACTTCGTCCTTATCTGGAGATTAAATGAACAAACTGCATTTCTGGAATGTGGAACTGATGGATTTAGACTAAATTAGTTTTAATTAAAGGTTTGGTTTTTTTCCTCACGTTTTCAGTGCGGAATTTAATTACAGACTAGGATCTTTTCATCTTTTCATCCTTTCTGTAACCAGCTTCAACAGGGGGGGGGCAATAATTCTGCACCTGGCTCTTCCCTGGTGATGTGATGCTCCACCAAGCCTAGAATGCAAACATTTACGAGGTGCAACAGTCCACCATCTGCAATATAATGCAGTGTTCTTTTGAGGTGTTAAACATTATCATTATGTGCAATATCTTATGTCCACGGTGGAGCAGTGTTGCCTCACATCTCCGGGGTTTGGGGGTTTGAATCTGGGTTTTGTGTGTGTGTGTGTGTGTGTGTGTGTGTGTGTGTGTGTGTCGTTTGCATGTTCTCCTCATGATGGTGTGGGTTTCCACCGGGGTCTCCGGGTTTCTCCCACAGTCCAAAGACATGCGGGATTCTAAATTGACTGTAGGTGTGTGTGTGTGTGTGTGTGTGTGTGTTTGAGTCCCTGCCTTGTCTCCGGGTACCCACGACCCCAGTAATGAATGAATGAATTTCATGTGACACTTTTCTAAATGCGAGCTGAATCTCTTGATTAAATGCAATATCTTATGTGCAAAAGTCTTCATGTGCAATATCACTACCTTTGTATTACTTTTTATATTACTTAATATTACTACTGACCTCTAATACATCCCAATAATGAACTGGGTTAGGATTAGGGCTAGATTTATTAACAACTATTACATTTGACAGATGAACTGCAAAAGAACAATATCAGTCTAACAGGACAATATTAATCTAACAGGACAATATCAGACTAACAGGACAATATCAGTCTAACAGAACAATATCAGTCTAACAGAACAATATCAGACTAACAGGACAATATCAGTCTAACAGGACAATATCAGTCTAACAGAACAATATCAGTGTAACAGGACAATATCAGTCTAACAGAACAATATCAGTCTAAAGGAACAATATCAGTCTAAAGGAACAATATCAGTCTAACAGGACAATATCAGTCTAACAGTATAATATCAGTCTAACAGGACAATATCAGACTAACAGGACAATATCAGTCTAACAGAACAATATCAGTCTAAAGGAACAATATCAGTCTAAAGGAACAATATCAGTCT
>JBBPDC010000001.1:45260360-45272732 GCA_037974485.1 Hemigrammopetersius urotaenia
GACCGGAGTTCTAAACTGTGCGCTCTAGGACCGGAGTTCTAAACTGTGCGCTCTAGGACCGGAGTTCTAAACTGTGCGCTCTAGGACCGGAGTTCTAAACTGTGCCCTGTAGGACCGGAGTTCTAAACCGCACCCTCTAGGACCGGAGTTCTAAACTGTGCCCTCTAGAACCCTGTCCTAGACTAAGTCCTGGATTTACAGTCGAAAGGAAAAGACAGACCATAAACAGTGTGAGACTCCATGGACGAGTGGACTGGGATTTTACTGGAAATGAGGTTCAGTTTAATGAAAAGTTAATGAAATAATGACTGAATCTGAATCAGTCTGTAATAAGGCTGACAAGGTTCAAGACCAATTATCAACAGGTCTTAGATCAGGCGCTATAATCCTTCATTCACTCAAAATTAATACTTTCGCTTTCTGTATCTGCTTTATCCTTACTGTGGTCACAGGCACCCGAAGTCTATCCTGCAGGACACACACACACACACCCACACCTACAGTCAATTTAGAATCGCCAGTTCACCTGACAGCATGTCTTTGGACTGTGGGAGAAAACCGGAGACCCCGGAGGAAGCCCACGGCAAACTCCACCCACACACACACACACAGGACCCGGATTCGAACCCCCAACCCTGGAGGATCATGTGACCCACTGCACCACTTTGGAGTCTTTCACTGAACTTATTCAATTGATTATAGAAGCTCGTTAAAATGTGCTTTAAATGCTGCTTTAAATTGCAAAAATGTAAAGCAAAAATTTAACACAGCATTAAATACATTTTTGATTTTATGAGTTTATGGTAACAATAACCAGTCTTACCACTGTTTAACGCATTTAAAATTAAATCAAAAACATTTTAGACTGCCAGGTTCAGTAAAAATGCCAAAACACTGTTGATTTCTACAATTATTTTTCAACCAAATAATTCACTTTCGTGTTTTTTTAGGAAAAAATTTAAGTAATACTACTCAAACCAGTTTCACATTCCTGCAGTTTTAACGCGAAGAGCTTCTTTAAACAACTCCGAGACCCTTTTTGGTTCTGTACGGACCCAAGTTCTTTAAAGAACCAGTTTTTTAATCGTAGAAAAACTCAATTTAAGCTTTATATGTTTCACAGAGCTGTTACAGTTCTCTGTACACTCAAGACGTAAAAGTTCTAAATAGCTTGATGGATATTTTAAATGAAAATCTCAGAAATTTAGTATTTTAAAGATGGTATTTTTCTACAATACTGGGCAAAAGGAGAAAAATGAAACATGCTGCAACTTCTATTCACATCTTTGTATAAAATTCAGCGAATGAACAGGACTTGTGCAGTAAAGCATGGAGAAGTGCCTCCTTGGTAGAAGTCATGTGGTTATTTTCATAACCAGCAAAACTGTGAGACCTGGGGTGTCAAAACATTTGCACAGAGCAGCATATCCCTGGGTGCAATATTAAGACGTACTGAACAGGTTTGATACGAGGAGCAAGAATCTACTTAAACCTTTTTACTCCACAGAAACTCAAACCTGTGGTCACAAGCCCTCCTCCTGGAGATCCACTTTCCTGATCTCCTGATTGGCCAGATCGTTGAAGAACTTCAGATGCTCCTGATTGGCTGGAGCATTAAGTAAAGCCTGGGCAGCATCTAGTATGGATCTGAAGAACTTCAGAAGGTCCTGATTGACCAGAGCGTCACAAACAGCCTTTTCTTAATCGGGACTGAAGTTCTTCACCTTGATCCAGCCAATCAGGACCTTCTGAAGTTCTTCAGTGTCTTGTTGGACACCGTGGCTGGAACTGGACCTCTCAGGAAGGGATGAGGCAGATCTCCAGGACCAGGGAAGACGATCCGCAGGCCTAAACTAGAACCATCAGCACCTGCTGAAAGAATCACAGCATCACACGAGGAACAACTTTTTTTTTCTTCAATTTTTTCAATCCTTTATTTTTGCTTTCTGTGCCCCTTGAAATTGAGTTTGAATTCATAACTCTGTACGCAAAGTTACATTCCATTTAAAAATCAAGTAGTGACAGACCTTGTATTTACAGAAAAACGTTTTTCGCGCCGGCAATTTCACAAAGCTGCACGGCACGGCAAGAGAAAAAACAATCAAAAATTACAATTGTATTAGTCATCACAGGTCAAAGGTTTCAATCTACATTTCACCATTCGGTTAGAAAGGAAGGATGTCGGGAAGAGTCGAACTTCATCTAAAGCACTGAATTTTTTTGTGTTTTTTTTTGTTTTTTAAAAGAACGATAAAAGAGAGCGAGCTAGAGAGAGACAGAGAAAGAGAGAGAGAGAGAGAGAGAGACATGACAAAGCCTACAACAACCACACAGTGCTGCTGGATTCGATCGGTGCAGCTGGTGAAATTCTGAGCACCCATTTCAAATGACTCATGTGTGTGTGATGACACAGACATAAAAAAAGACAAACAATTCATTTGATCTGTGAATCACCAACGAGGCCATCGTTTCTTCTCCAGAGCCCCTTTTCCTTCACCCTCCGCCCTTCAGCACACACTGGCAGGACCTAATCTTATGGCACCATTTACTTCATCTAACCCCTTTTTTTTTTTATTATTATTATTATTCTGACACTAAAAATGGTTTAAACATGTATGAAGGTACAAAAAAAAAAAAAAAATACTGCATCACACACTTATGCACACATCCATACGCAATACTGTAACAAACACTTATGGAGGAACTGAAGCATGGCGCCCTCGGTTTCTCCAATCAAAGCATCCGAACCTTCCTCTGGAGCGCCACGGCGGTTTTACTGACGGGTGGAGATGGATGGAGATGGAGGAGATGGATGGAATGATTGCGGGTAATGAGACAACTTTGAAAAGGTCATTGATGGGTTTTTTTTGTTTTTTGTACAAATCCTCCGTGGTTGTGCTCCTTATTACTTCATTAAAAAGAGGCCCTCCTCCGCCAGGCCTCTACTCCGCCGCAGGCTGGGCATCCGAACTCTCAGCGGCCGGCGCGGCCGCAGCCTCCGCGGGAGCAGGTGTGGGGTCTTCGGCCGCGGCCTCCGCCGGCTTTTCTTCCTCTTGCTCGGGCGCTTTCTTCTCCTCGGCTTCCGGCTTCGCTTCTTCAGCCTTGGGCTCCTGGGCCTCCTTCTCTCCCTCCTCGGCCTCCGGCTTCGCTTCTTCTACCTTGGGCTCGGCCTCGGGCTCGGCCTCGGCCTCAGCCTTCTCCTTCCCTTCCTCGGCCGGGACGGCGGCCTCTGCCTCGCCCTCCTTCTTGGCGGCGTTCTTCTTGAAGGAGAAGCCGCTGAGCTTGAAGGGCTTCTTGAAGGAGAAGCGCTTCTTCTGTTTGACGGGTTCTCCGCTGCCCGAGGCAGAACCGTTCTCCTCTGACTTGGCCGAATCTTCTCCGTTGGCTACCGGGGCGCTTCCGGCGTCGCCGTCCGCCTCGCTCTTCTCAGCCGCCCCATCCTCAGCCTTGGCCTCCTCATCTGCTGACGGCTTGCCGTTGGCCTGGACCTCCTCGCCTGCGCCGTCCGCTGTGGGCGAGGCGTTGCCGTTGGTCTTGGCGTGTCCGTTTTCCTGAAAAAACAGAAGAGAAAATCCATCACCATGTCAACAACATCTGTAGAACAACAGGGTTCCCAACATGAGCAACAAGGAGCGCCTCCACAGTAAGGTTTACTGAGAAACCCAGCACACAACGTTAAAAACACCACAATAGTGCTCTGGTTGCTGAGCCCCAGTGCATTTGCTCGCCACGTGGGTGAAGCTACTTTGTCTGGCTGGAGCTGTTGCTGTCTGGCTTGGCCATGTAAGATGGACGGTGGAAAGCACAGCGAGTGAGAGCCCCCCCAGACCCTTACAGCGGTGAGTTTAGATTAGATTGACTTTATTAATCCCACAATGGGGAAATTCCTTATGGGGAGTTAGTTCTAGGCCATTACAAGCCATGTGCCATGCATTTACACTCATATTTGCGTTCTTTCCTCGATTTAAAAAAGCGCCCCTTGTTTGCTTACTAACACTCTAACCGGGAATAAAGGCGTGGTGGTCCTTCACTGAAGATGGCTCTGCATGAACACACTGCCGTGTTTTAAAAACACTTAACACAAAGATTGCAGCGACGGTAGCTTGTATCCGTGGAGGAGGCCCACTTTGGGGAGGGATTGGGGTGCGGATTGTGAATCGGACCACGCCAAATATTAGAAAAGCGCTTTTTTTGTTGGTCGTTTTTCAAAAATAGTAGTAATTCGACCTTTTTGCGTTGTGTGTGTGAAGCAAAAGCATTGCATTGAGACCCCCGAGCCCCTGTGTGCGTGCTCTCCATGCGTCTTTGTCTGATGGGCGCGTTTTCATTGTTCTGCCCGGGCGCGCGTCTCCAGCCGCCCCTCCGTGCCCAAACGCGTTCCCACCCCGGCCCAAACCTCCGCTTACCTGCCCGTTCGCCTTCGCCCCGGCCTCGGGTGGGTTCTCCGCAGCCGTCTCGTCCTTTGCCCCGTTTTTGGCGACCTGGGCTCCCATGGCTCTCCCTCTTTCTTCTCCCCAACAAAGACTCCCAGCGGCTGGAATGAATGAACAAAGACCTGCGCGGCGGAGAGCCTCCACACACACACACGCCGCAACAAACCCGAACCCTCACACAGCACTCCGCCCGCAGTACCCGGAGCCCTTCTCTCTGGAATTAGTAATAATTATAGCGGAATGGGAGATAAAGGTAATGAAAATTGCCTCTTTTCTTTAATGAGATGCCCCTGTACAACGCCCGAAGTTTCGTCACGCTCTTGGAAAAGACACCCCAGCCAATCAGAAGTCAGGATTACAAACAGGGGGCGGGGCCTCGGGGCTCTGGGTGAGGGTGAGAGAGCGAGAGAGAGAGGGAGAGGGCAACTAGTGATAAACTCGCTGATATTTTATTTATTGTTATTTTTTCTTTACTTTTGTTTTTGTGATCGTGACTCTTAATCTTATCCAAAACGTATTTTTTATTTAGATTGATTTTTTATAGGTAATACAGGTAAAACTATAAACAGCACTTAAACTCACTGATACGGGCTTTTTTTTTTTTTTTTAAACCTTTTTTACTTTTCTTTTTGTGATTTGTGAAGTCTTAGCAAAGGTCTATTTTTTAAGTATATATTATTTTATAGGTAATAGTATTTCCTCGCTCGATGTGTGGTGTCTCAAACTTCGTTAGTATTTATTTATTTATTTATTTATTTATTTATTTAAATGCCATACCGTTTGAATACATAAAAAAACAAAAACAGTGTGCAGCAGCATGAGAAAGGAAGAAGTGACTGGCTTTCTCTTCCCGTAAGCGTGCGACAGTAACCTGTCTCGCACTCTTTATTCCGCATACTTGCCTCTGGACCATGAGGTCACGGGCTCGAATCCTACCTTCAGCAGCACCACTGAGTCCCTGAGCAAGACCCCCCAACCCCAAGTTGCTCCAGGGAGAGACTGCCCCCTGTAGGTAGGGAATGGAAGTCGCTTTGGATAAAAGCGTCTGATAAACGCCGTAAATGTAAATGTCTGAAGATTAGAAAAGATTTGTTCATTAGTTCCCCAAGTGACAAAGGTCAGAGCAGCATAGACAACGTAATAAACCGTAATATATAAATACAACTATACAACACACTGCTATAGTAGAACAAACTGTACAAATAATACAAAAATAGAAATATAGACAATTGTGTGTGTGCAAATAGATATGTATGTAAATATAAAGCTTTATAAATATAAGTATATATGAATGAACCCTGGATATATATATATATGTGTGTAAATATTGTCCATATTTCACTCCAAACATTGTACATCTCTGGTTCCGGCGATATTGCACCCACGTTATACTCAGTCCAACTGCCTTCATCCTGCGGCTCTTCATGCTGTGATGAAGTCTATGAGGGTTTTATGTGATCCAGGTCATTCAGCTGTTCAGTAGTACTGTGGTGTGGTGCGGTGCTGGTGGCGTAGTTGGTACGATACTTGCATCTAGACCAAGAGGCCATGGGTTCAAATCCTACCTTCAGCACCACCACTGGGACCCTGAGCAAGACCCTTAACCCCAAGTTGCTCCAGGGAGAGACTGCCCCCTGTAGGTAGTGAATGGAAGTCGCTTTGGATAAAAGCGTCTGATAAATGCTGTAAATGTACTGAATCGAAACAACTAGGCTCGGAACTTATACTACAGTCCAGTTGCGTCTGTTTATAATTACTAGACCATCCAAAGGCCTGTGGATCTTTGTGTCAAGGGCTCCCTGAAAAATCTGATTGACGCACATGGAGTCAAAGATTTCCTTTAGCTTTGCACGAGTCTGTTTCTGCGTTTGGGTGCTGCTCTGTGTTTGGATGATATTGATTCTGTGTAGTCAGTCCTGCAGCTCTGAAAAAATACAGACTCTAACTTCAGCTGTCCAACAGGTCTTGTAACTTTTGGAGTCATTCAGTTCCATCTAAAAGTACTGCGTATTAATTGCACGCGGCCCATAATTGCGGGCATTAATGCAACGACTGACAAAATGATGGATGGGCGCGATTATATGGTGCACAAAGCCAAACACTGCGAGAGTGACGATGCCGTTCTGAGGAAAACCCCAGTGACCTCGATTCAGTAATGGTTTATTGTCAGCACTGGATAGACCTGTTTGGAGTACACATATGCACTCAGATACACAGTGTGTGTGTGTGTGTGTGTGCATGCATTTCCACATTATTGCACTGATCACCATGGCAACTGCTTGTACCAGCACCACCAGCACAGGCTCTTACTTATCCAGAGAGAGAGAGAGCGAGAGAGCAAGCATGTGAGAGAGAGAGAGAGTGAGAGTGAGAGAGACATAGAGAGAGAGAGTGAGAGAGCAAGAGATATAGAGAGAGTGAGAGCTAGAGAGAGAGAGAGACATAGAGAGAGAGAGTGAGAGCTAGAGAGAGAGAGAGAGAGACATAGATATATATATATATATATAGAGAGAGAGAGAGAGAGAGAGATAGCATCAATTCAATGATAAACAGAAAAAAATAACTAGGCCATGGCATAAATCCAACGTCATGCTTGTAATGTCCTTCGCACAAAACCCCATAACATTTATGATTAACTTGGAGAATTCATATGAAAAACAATCCACAGATTAGGTTCCACACATTCATCTGTAATTCACTTATATATACACGATACTGGCCTTATACAGACCTTAGAATATCATGGAACGGACTGTATTATGATTGTATTCATCAAAGATATCTAAGAATTAACTACAAAAAATACTGTTAATAATCCCCCAGGGTTTAGTTCAGTTCAGCCTGTTTCTCCTAAACAGCACTGAGCTCAGTTTAACATCAATCTGAGATTCCGAGCGTTTTCTCCCTCTTCTTAGACTCCGCTCCTGAGAAAGAGCTCCTCTAATCTCAGGCCGATCCCAGTTTAAGATCTTCAGATCAGATCTCTTTTCTCTCACTGCTCTGATCTCCATTCAGCTCAGACCAGCAGGTCTTCAGACAGTTCTGATCCATAATGTGTTAAAGAGAAGAAACTGAGAACAGCAGGAGAACTTCTGTCTAAAGGGGGGTTTAGGAGAAACATGTCAGACTCCAACAGCTCCAGATAAGATTTTTAATGTCTGATCAGACAAAGAAAAGACTGAGCAGCTAAATCTTCCTGTGGCACATGGGGTCAGCAGTGGCGGCTCCACATGGAGGCCAGTGCCTCCGTCGTTGGGAAGAGATTAGGAAGAGTTACACACATTTGGTTCATATTTCTGGACATCGTTTTCCACACAGCAACGTTATTTTCCAAAAAAGTTCACATTTAACTGCTTTCGACGCTTCTAACTACTGAATCGGCGTTCATCTCACTGGCAGACACGAGAAGAGGTTCATTTTCCCACCTGTATTCCGTCAAGAGCCGCCTTGTACGCGCAGGGATTGGCTACTGTTTTTTAAAGACGGCGCTTTTGCCCAATCACAATGCAGGACACGGGACACGATTAGCCAACCCGTGCCGGCCTTGTCGGAATACGGGTGGAAAATAAAAAAACGCAGGACAGACAGAGAATCCGTGGAGGGGCGTGTTCATTGGTGGAATACGCGTGCGCGTGCGTGTTCTCTGAGTTCGGGTTGGCTGAGACGGCTGTCAATCTTAGGCTGGTCGGTCCCGCCCCCCGCAGCCGCCTCATCGTCCGTTCCATTCTGGAGACCGGAGCGGGCCGGGGAGAATGTTGTTATTTTTGTGAAAAAATATATAAATAAACGAAGAAAACGGAGAAAATAAGACGCGGAGACACACTCCTGCCCGTGAGCCAGCGCCCACGGTTCTGCAGGGCCGGATTTCGGAGCGGTTCGGACGGGTTCTCGCGCTGGTGAGAGGTTTATTATGATTATTATTATTATTCTGGGCTGGTTTTTCGAGGCTCCGCCGTTTTGGAGGCACAGATTCATCCCCGGACGGACAGAAATCAGAGCCGATTAGGAGACAGTGGTCTGTTTGCGCCCGTAGAGGATGGGGAAATGGTGTAAAATTGAGTATAAAGGCTCGGGGGAGGCAGAAAAGGCTGGTTCTCCGTAGAGGACGTTGAGATGCTCGGTGCGGCTCCCTCTCCTGCAGCAAGAGGGACTGATGCGCAGCAGAAATGGCCTCATGGAGACAATTGGAGAAGAATAAGGCCTCTGTGGCGAAAATAAAAGATATTGCATGGCACCAGTCATCTGATCACAACATACTGAATCACAGCACATTCGTGGCAGACGAGTTTTTGGGTGTCGTTTTTGTTTTTTTAACCAAGTGCAAACAAGTTGTGTTGCATTGTTTGGCGTTTTGCATGCAGTCTTGTGTCTGTCTGACAGGTACTCTGTCTGCAGTCTGCACAGGAGGACCTGGGAGAGGAGGAAAGGAGAAGGAGCACCAGTGTGAGGCTGTGGTGGGCTCTGATTGTTAAAAATGGTCGTGGCCTGCAGCCTGGGGCAGATGGAGAGATGTTGAGAGTGCAGGGCCTGCAGGAGGCTGAATTGTGAATTCGAGTTGTGAATGTGAACGTTTTGCAGCCTTGTGTGGCCCTTTGCTCACCTCTTATATGCTTTCAGCAATGAAATAAAGACCCAGGATGGTGTGGGCCCATCACAGCCATTAGATTTCTGAACCAAAACCGTATTTTTGATCACTTTGAACCTTTTAAAAAAAAAATAAAATGCAGCCTGCGTGCGCCAAACAGTTATTTTGCTTCATTTAAGTCCAAGACTGAGAACATATGGCAGTGGATTGCTAAGCGAAGGCTTTGCTGCTCAAGGAGGTCCAGGATTAAAGCTGCAATTTAAGTTATTCCTGTCAACTGTGTAAAAAAAAAGAAAGAGGGATGTTTGGGTTGAGACACTTTTGGAAGCCCAGTAAAAAGGTAAGAATGCGTCTATATGTAGAGCGCAGAGGCCAGGACTTCGTAATGATACAGAATGTGGTTAAACAGGCTGTATATTTCATAAGAAGTTGACTACTCTTTATTTTTTTTTCTTCTTCTCCCACTCAGGCCTGGTTTTGAACGGAGCCAATCATAGATGTTTTCACTCCATCTTTAATTGAATGGAATGCAAATACTCCAGTGTGGTACCCCAGTGCTCTCTGTGGTATGTTTTAATAGACATCTGCTTGCATTTTCTTTCTGCACGCTTTTACGTTTCCATCCCTCGGCCTGATTGCCGCCGCCGCCTCCGTGGAGGCGAAGGTTCTCCGCCTTTACTTTCGACCGAGAGGTCGTTTTAGTGTCTAAACCAACTAAACTTCGTCGTCTGGATCTGCGGAGACGTGGTCGGGCAGGGAATGTGGAGTTAGTAGTGTTGGGACCAACTCCGCCCATTTAAACCAGTCCTACTTTATTCAGGCCAGACCAGAGGGCTGGGCGATACTCATGTAACTCAGACGATACTGATACTTTTCCTAGTAGTTTGGCAAGTGCTGTAAAGGATTTAATTTTATATTCAGAAGTTTACTGAAGCCTGTACATAGTCACTATTGCTATTCTGTACGAAAACAATGCCCAGCTACTCATTGTAGCTTTTTTTGTCTTATAAAAATGACAATAAGGGCTTAAATTGTACTTTAATTGAGGAAACACACTGTTATTTTAAAAATGAAACACCCAACAAATAACACACCGGCACTAGGCATCCAGAATAGACAAAAATAAATAAAAATACAGCTTCACAGCTTGGACTCTGGTCAATATGAGATGGTAAAAACAGTGTGTGTTAAGATCACAGTGCAGATATATGGCTGGTCACACTGATGACAGATTTTAGTGTAAAAATGACTCAGTGTTTTACAAGGGAAAAGCAGTGTTGATGAAGAAGTGCGGGGTCGGTGATGTCCGTGCGGTATTGATAGATACAGTATTGCGCCGAATCTCAGAGATGGGGTTAAATGTTGCCTTAGGAGTGTGTTTATCACGACGGGTCCTCTGAGACGTCAGTCAGTGAGTACTTGCATAAATAATGGACTGTCTGTTCTGCTCGCTTCCATCCACAGAATATAGATAATGGGCTGTGTACAATGTAAGGACAAAGAGGCAACTAAACTGACGGATGACAGAGAGACCAGTATCTCGCAGCACACTGGGTACCGCTATGGGGCCGACCCCACGCCCCAGCACTACCCCAGCTTCGGAGTCACCGCCATCCCCAACTACAACAACTTCCACGCGCCCGTCAGTCAGGGGGTGACCGTGTTCGGCGGAGTCAACTCGTCCTCGCACTCTGGAACGCTGCGCTCTCGGGGCGGAACAGGTGAACCTACGGGGCGGGAAGGGGCGGGGCGGGGGTGGAGCTCCGGTTCTGCTTATCGTTTCTGGTTCTTATTGATTCACAATTTAAATAAAAACACTACCGGTCAAAAGTTTTAGAACACCCCAGTGTTTCAAGCTTCTGTTTATTGAAATTCAAACAGTTCAGGTCCAGTGAAGGTCATGAACTGGTAGAGAGGACAGAGCTGAGCTGTGAGAGGGTTAAAATGGCGAGGTTTCCCAGAAGTGGGAGATAATTCCGGAGCTCCATGCAGTTCCTCTGGTTTGGGCCGAGTTGGTCGGGTTCGTCCTACAGCGAGATTGTGTCCCTAAACTTAAGTCCAAGCTCTGCCAGAACTACCTCAGAAACAAGAAGACGGAGAGCTGGAGATCATGGAGGGGCCAGAAGTCTCCAGACTTGAACCCCATGGAGCTGCTTTAGGATGAACTGGACAGAAGAGTGGAAGCAGAGCAGCACACACACACACACACACACACACACACACACACACACACACAGAACTTCTGCAGCAGACACACACACACACACACACACACGGCTTTCTGCAGAATGATCAGTGAGACACTGAACTCTTTTGACCAGTAGTGTATGTTCAGGCAACCAAAATATCTTTATTCTGAACATTAAGAAAGTGCCAGTAGCAATGAGAGTAAAATGCAAATTACAATGTTAAACGTTTGATTCCCTTAAGGTTAAAAAAGAGGACAATTCTTTAGATAATAGAAATACACTCACTCTGGACGTTCAGGACGTCCCAGCAGCAAAGCGAGTAAAATTCTCATTAAATTGTTGAGTGGAACACGATTGTTCCCCCAAAGCAGGTCCTGGCAGATCTGTAGAGTTTAGGAACCGATCAGCAGAACCGGAATTTGGGGGGCTGGGTACGCGGTGCTGGAGATTTTCTTGCAGGTTCTAATTTGGAACTTATTTTGGGTTCCCTGCCGTGCTCTGCTAGGGGGGGTTTAAGGTTTAACCCTGGTGTTCTGTTGTGTTCCCTGAGGTCCGCTGTGTGGGTTTGGGAGTGTTGTCCCAGAATTCATTTCTTCTGTAAACGATCTCTGACCTGATTGGCACACACACCTCAGGGGTATCGTGTGTGTGTGTGTGTGTGTGTGCGTGCGTGCGCGTGTGTGTGCGTGCACATATTATTATATATATCTGCCGATTCATTCAATAGCAGTTAAGCTCCACCCATGAGGAGTGTTAAGTGTGTTCCCTGTCTGAGATCAGTATATATTTCAATGTGTGTGTGTGGGTGTCTATGGATGTGTGTGTGTGGGTGTCTATGGATGTGTGTGTGTGTATGTCTATGGATGTAAGTTGGGTGTCTGTGCGCGGGTGGGTCTGGGTGGGTGTGTGTGAGGGTCTGTGTGTGTGTGGGTGGGTGTCTGTGTGGGTGGTTCGGTGTCTGTGTGTGTGTGTGGGTGTGCGTGTGAGGGTCTGTGCGTGGGTGGGTCTGTGTGTGTGTGGGTGGTTGGGTGTCTGTGTGGGTGTCTGGATGTGTGTGTTGGTGGGTGTCTGTGCGTGTGTGGGTGTGCGTGTGAGGGTCTGTGTGTGGGTGGGTCTGGGTGGGTATGTGTGTGTACGGGGGTGGATATATGTGTGGGTGGGGTGT
>JBBPDC010000002.1:51951-64442 GCA_037974485.1 Hemigrammopetersius urotaenia
CAGTGTTTTATACTTTTCCTCATTAAATAAGATGGGATTCAGCTGATCACTGATCAGTCTCTCATAAAGCAGAATCATTTTTTAAAAAGTCTCTTGATGTTTTAAATGATATATAAATTAAATGAGTTTCTCGATACCTATCTCTTGGGATAAGACAAGATGTGAGAATCAGTGCAAAACAGAATTCAACACAATAACTGTTTGATCCTGATTAGCTTGTTTTCATTATTGTTGGAAGCCAAAATCGTTACTGAAAATATAAATCATTTAAAGGTCCATGTCATAACTTAACATCCATATCTGGACTAAAGATGCTAAATTGCTTTCTAGGTGTGTGTGTGTCTTGTGATGTACAGGTGACCTGGCCAGGATGTTTCTTCACCTTTACAGCCTCCAGCAGCCCCACCCTGGTTAAGGATAAGCAGCTGAGAGATGGATGGGTGGATTACTGAAAGTGTTGATACTGTATTGAATTGAAAGACTCCAACTCTGGTGTAAAACTGTTGCATAAAAAATCTGAACAGCCAGAAAGACTTGAGCTGCTTTCAGAGAGGCTTATGGAAGTGTTTTCAAAGTGAATTTGAAAAAGAGAGTTCACGCCCTAACAGTCTTCTGTGTGTGTGTGTGTGTGTGTGTGTGTGTGTCTCCTCTGTGTTGTGTGTGAAGGTCACATGCAGGCGGCTGCGGATGTCGGATCTGGGCGTGATGGAGTGGGGGGAGAGCCATAATGAGGGTTTGAGCGCGAATCCCAAAGGAACAACCCCGCGAGTCCCCAACCCCCTCCGCCTCTTCTCCAGTGGCCCCGCGGGCCCGAAGAGCAGCCTGAGAGAGGCGGCGTATTTGGAAAACATGGAGGACCCCTGGGACTGGTTATCTAACCGCACAGATGTCGGTGAGACGCAGAGCAGGACTAAGCGCCGGCCCATCGTGAAGACGGGAAAGTTCAAGAAAATGTTCGGCTGGGGCGACTTCAACTCCAACATCAAGACTGTGAAGCTGAACCTCCTCATCACGGGCAAAATCGTGGACCACGGCAACGGGACCTTCAGCGTGTACTTCCGCCACAACTCCACCGGCCTGGGCAACGTCTCCGTCAGCCTGGTGCCGCCGTCCAAAGTGGTGGAGTTTGAAATCGCGCAGCAGAGCACACTGGAGACCAAGGACTCCAAAGCCTTCAACTGCCGCATCGAGTACGAGAAGACGGACCGCAACAAGAAGACGGCGCTGTGCAGCTTCGACTCCTCCAAGGTCTGCTACCAGGAGCAGACGCAGAGTCACGTCTCCTGGCTCTGCTCCAAGCCCTTTAAGGTCATTTGCATCTACATCGCCTTCTACAGCGTCGACTACAAACTGGTGCAGAAAATCTGCCCTGACTACAACTACCACAGTGACACGCCCTACTCCTCCACGGGGTAAACGGGGCGCTTGGGGGTCCTTGTTAGCTCGGTGGCCTCGTTAAGAGGCACAGTGCTTGAATGGTCATCCCTAACATGGCAACAATACACACAGTCAACGATATTTGTTTAGGCATCTGATAAATCAAAGCCATGTTTCATCATCAAAACCTGAGTATCAATATTTTACACATTGCACCAATTTCAACTAAAACCTCATTTGTTATTAATTATACCTCCCTTGGAATTAAACATGCTGTTGATCTGGCTTGTAGAAGTGCTTTCCAAATTACCATGTAGTTTATCACCATAGTGATTAGTACCGTTGCATTGTCTGGTCCAAATGGCATCACATTAAACTCGTACAAATAAGAGTATAAATAAGCTTTTAACTGATGGTTCTTAAAAAACTCAACTGACAGGTCGACTGAAACTAAAGTGGTATCTAAGGTATCATTCCAAAAACACACTTTTAACAGGACAATCTCATCTGATTAGATGGACTGGGTCTATTTTACAGCACAGAAATATTCTAACTGCAAACTTGCTGAAAACATTTACATTTACATTTACGGCATTTAGCTGACGCTCTTATCCAGAGCGATGTACATCAGTGAAAAAACGTGATGATTGCTACATTAGATGCTGTAAACTGTGTAAACAGGCTCCAATCAGGTCAGCGCTGAAGTGAAGGTCTGAGCATTTTGCTCTGGTTTTAAAACGTGACATTTAAAGCCTTTAACGGCCAAAACATTTCCAGACTGTTGCCCAGACCACTAAGCCCCTCTCAGCCGAGACAGGCTTACTGCTCCCAACACCACGCAGAGCTCAGCTGGAGAAAGGAAATTTCCAAACGTAGCTCCTAAATTCTGGGGAATTTTTTAAATCTTAAAATCAGGAATGCCAGCTTGTTCAGTGTTGGGCCGCTAATCAGTAAGCATATCCTAATGTTTGTAACTGTGTTTTAATTTATTTAGACCAGGGATCTCATTTGGTTGTCAAAAATGTAAAATCCTAAATAAATAAATATTCTATTATTCCAATATAAGCCTACACTTTAATCTTCCTCTGTGGATTAATTCAGGACAGAGTTATGAAATACATGATAGAAGGAATCCCCAAGGATCTCAGAATTAACTGCTTGAATACAATAATGCCAGAGCTGTGACAATAATTCTACAGTTAATTTAGATTACAAGATGACAAGATGACTATTAGTAAAACTACTAATAATAATTCAAACAAAAAAGACATTTTATTTTTTCCTAAACTGTTTAGTGATGGTAGAAATACACAAGAAACAAACATGGACTAAGATATGATTAAATAAGTGTTTCTAATACACACTCATTTAATAAGATCTTAGTGTGTGTTAGTCCAGCATCTGTTCGTCCACCCTCTGGAGAAGACAAGTTTTGTAATTAAAAAGAAAAGTGTTATATAAAGATGTATTACTATTATAATTTAAATCCTTTACACTTTATGAACCGTTCATAATAGATGGACCAGTAGGAAAAGTCATAACATAACATTCAGTTAAATTGCTTTAAATTACGATATAAAGGGTTTACTGTTTCCTTTTCTAAATAAAAGTCACGTGACACTAGGCAGGACCACTGCAGTGGATCTGGCTTTTTTAAGTGATTTTACTTGTCCATATCAGCAGGTAAACACTGTTGATGTGAGGATTTTTGTTGAAAATCACTTTGATGTGAACAACTGTTTGTCGTGGCGACTTTACGAGCTGACGAGGATCGTTCGATCACACCACAAACCGGTGAACCGAGGCCAATCCGGCTCAAACCTGACCCGAATCACCAGACGCCTGCAGCGCCGCCGCCTCATCCACACCATGTGTTCTGCATGAATCTGGTGCAATTAAAACCTGTCCAGATGTTTTGCACCAGGCTAGACTGTCAGCACAAGATTCGGACGAACTTCTGCTTTCTGTGCGAGCGAACCGGCGCCCTCTGGTGGATCCTTTTCAAAAGATGCTGCTTGAACTCACTGGGAAAGAATAATCTGAGCACAAAAAACGGTTCAGAAAACAAAGAGCCGACTAGCCATCGAGGACAAAACAGACATGGACGCAAAGCAGAAGCATTTTCGTGAGCTTTGTGTGTGTGTGTGTGTGTGTGTGTGTGTGTGTGTGTGTGTGTGTGTGTGTTTAAACCATTCGTTCATTCACTGTTTAGAATGTTGTGAAGTACAAAGTTATGAGAGAAAATATGATTGTTTGCAAAATCTACTAATTTTATGTTGTGATCTGGTTAAATCCTCCCATCGTGTCTTTGAGATGTTCTCTAAAAGGAATAAGAAAAAGCCAGAGCTCGGATTCTGGGCTTTAAGGTTCCCCAAGAGAGCTCTATTCATTGGACAGGTGGGTTTAGTGAATCTGGCAGCCAATTAACAACACTTTGTCATGGTCTTGCCACACTGCATCGCATTTCCAGGCTCTAATTAACATTAATTACAGCAGGAAATTTCAGTTACACACCACAAACGAAAGGATGGAAGCCAAAAAGAGAATTTCAGCCTGTCAGTCACACTTGCAGTCTCTGTTCAGGACGGCACCTTCGGTGAAAAAGAAATAAAAATAAAATAATGTCGTTCGTCATCCAGTTTTAAGGTTATTTTCTGAATGCTGAATGAATTGGTTGAAATCAAGTAAAAGATGAATTGTGGCCTGTGCAAACAATAAGGCACTACTATAAAGATTTTTTCTTCCTAATTTGAACTTAAAAAAAACATAAGGGCACATTTTATATTTCATTTTATGTCTGATATATTCAAGTTAAAGGCTAGATTTAAATGTGTTCTCTGTACAGGGTGTGAACATAAAAAAATCATCATGCAACTGACTGGTGGTGCCCAAACTCTCGATCCGAGATAATTTTTTCCTGAGTTAATATGTGAGAGATGTGGCCGAAAATATATATCAATAAAAATAATGCAACAGCTCATTTAGCTGTACAGTGACTTATAGACTGTATTTTCCTATAGATTTGACCATTAGACAGATACGGCTTGTTCTAATTACTGCTGCTAGAGTTCCAAAAATAAACAGAGAATCAGTGACAGAATCATTTATACGGGCCTCGATTCAGGTTCTCCACAGAAAACATGCTTTAAAACACAATTACTGTCTATTTGCAGAACATACTGGGAGAAAAAAATAACACGAGTTGTGGCCTGTGCACACCGTACTGCCCTTGTTATATTGAACACCCTCCAACAAAAAAGAGGTTTAACTGTGTTATCTTTTTTTTCCCCAATGACTATGATTTGATTTGGGTGTTTTCAAAATATGACTCCGGCACCATTTTAATACAAATATGGCCAAACATATACGTCCACATAAACTAGCCATCTTATTTTTTTTCTGCAGTGACTTGTTTGAGGTGTGAGCTCAAAACAGGACGCCTGTATTTAGATTTGTGGAGGATCCTGAAGCCGTCCTCCAGTGAAAGTGTTGTTGCTGCAGTGAAATTATGTCTGCAGTTACAGTAAAAGCACCTTCCAGGAAGAAAAACATCTATAACAGTACAAAAGTAGCTACCAAGTACCTGTTTCATCCATCCAGCCTCTCTCAGTAAAGTGGTGTTCTCTTTTGGTCTGTAATAAAATGGCAGAGCTGAAGCAACACAACAGGATGAATAAAACCATTTCTTCATTCAAAATATGATTTTCACCATCCAGTTGGGGGGGGGCACAGTGGCACCTACTACCCTCAGAAAGGGTTTTGGACTAAAACTGTTTGAGAACCGTTGGTCTAGACCGCCTGCAGGTAGGAAAACAGAAAGTTACTTTAAGGCATTTTTTGTTTCATTCAGATGCCAGAGTTCTAAAGATAATGTGCAAAAATCATCACAGATTTACTGCTCTTTGTTTTTAATCATGTTTGAGAAGCATAATTGTTTGGTTTGTATGTGATGTGCATTTCAGTGCACTTATCTGATTATTCTGTTTAACATGTAATTTGTATCTTACATCATTGTATCAGTACAAAAGCCACTTCTGGTGACTGTAATGTTAGATGTAGATTAGAATGTTCAGGATCACTAGGTCCATCACACTGCAGTGTTATTTTTTTCCAAACTGTATGTTTTGTGTTTTGATTGGTCCTTTTTGTCTTCTCTGGAAAATAAGAGGAAAATAAGGTCATCTGACATGTGTGTGAGATTTCATACAGCAAGCACATCTTCAAAACTTTACAAGAAGTTTTCAAACCTTACAAGAAGGTCCACTTTTCTACTTTATTCTATTCATTTCTACTCCGGAAAGATAAATGAGGCTTCAGGGTCGGCTCTTTAAACGTCAAACGTTTTTGCTGGGCCTCAGGCCTGTCTTTAATTGCTTTGAAGAAAAAAAAAAAATGAATACATCCCTGTATAATTCAAGGTTAGAGACATAAACAGTCATCCAGAGTATGTTCAGGGTTCAGTCTGAGGTCTTTCCAGTGTTGGTGAACGGAACCAGACGTCTCCGACACTAATATAGTGGAGGTGAATGGTCTCCGACACTAATATAGTGGAGGTGAATGGTCTCCGACACTAATATAGTGGAGGTGAATGGCCTCCAACACTAATATAATGGAGGTGAATGGTCTCCGACACTAATATAGTGGAGGTGAATGGTCTCCCAACACTAATATAGTGGAGGTGAATGGTCTCCAACACTAATCCAGCCTTTTTACTCTCTGTCCTTCCACGTGTCTCTGAGTGTTTATATGGATGTTGATGGTGTAAAATAGTGAATCTGAACTAAATCTTTTCTTTTGGGACTATTTTACCTCACGACGCCCTGCATGTATCCCTCCACCATGAACAGGTTTAGTTTAAGGATCAAAATCTTCTCAGAACACTGGCAGAACAACATCTCAGGCGTCAGGCGGCGCCTGATGAAGAACTTTCTGTGAGGAGCTTTTAGAGACAGACGTCTGGTTCCATTCACCTCAACTGTGAAGAGTTCTCAAAGAGTTTCTGTAGAACAGAGAGTTCCGCACCAGATACACCCTGTTTACCTATTAAACATGTATGGTGAGATTTTGAAAAACGTGTGGAACTCCCCTTTCACAAGTTGCCGCCGACAGCGGTTTAGTCCCATTCTTCCATGATGAAGCTCAATATGGGATAGCCAATCAAAACAGAGCTCATCTACATATATCGACCTGAAGGCACAGTTAAAAAATCAGCCTGTTTCATTCTAAGAGATGAAGAGAGGTTGGACAGTGATCATGCATTCAAGATTCAAGAGTGTTTGTCAGCCCAGACACATACTGAAGCACACAGAGGGCTGAAATAGCGCTCTCCGAAGCAAATAGTGTACATTGACGGGGTCACCAAAAAAGAGACAAAGTGCAGAGACAAAAACGGCAGCAAAACTGTATTGCAGTTTTAAACTACAAAAAACAGACAGGTAGTGCAAATAAGGCTGTATTCTGAGGTACAGCAGTTTTAGAAATTTTTGGCTGCAAGTTTTTAAGACGTTTTTTATTGAAAAGTGCAGTGAGTTTAGGGTGGCTTAGAGTGTCATGCGCATTTTCTAGGAGTTCTGTATGAGGTTAGACCCTGAAGTTAGGCCCAGACTCTGGGCTCAGGAATCTAATGGGTTATTTTGGGATGGTGAGAATGGTGTTAATGGACCTTGTAAATGAAAGAAAAAAAAAAGCAAAACTGTGCATGACATGGGCCCTTTAAGATTCTCAGTGGTCAGGTCAGAATAAGTGAAGTGTAACTGCTGATTTGTATTATAACGAACCGTCAGCACTTTAAGTGTCGTGTCCTTCCACTAATGTTGTCCACGGTACACTAGGAGTCCTCCCGGCTCCAGAACCGCCTCAGAACTGGAGTGGATTTAGCGCAGCCTCTGCGCTTCTGTGGAATCGTGAGTGCCGTCTCCAGATTACGCCGCAGCCTGCTGTTCGCTTTAATTAGACCCGCCATTCAGGAGGACATAAAAGACGCGGCGCTTTTCATCTGCAGCCTAAAACAACAGGCAACCCAGTGAGCGCAAGCGTTTACGCCAAACTCCGCATTAACAAACAAACTCTTAACACAGCGCTGTGCAGCTGCAGGGGGAGGATTCATTTAGGGGTTTATTTTTTCATTTTAAAGGGCCCATATCTTACATTTTCTTTCTTTCCTCCTTTATCAAAGGCCTGCTTACCAACATCTACCCTGAAAAACACTTTAAAGACCATTTTCTACTACACTATTTTTATACCACTTCAGGCAAAGATAAAATAAAGAAGTCACACAAATAAGAAAACTGAGTGCAGTAGAAATTAAATATTTAAAGAAGGTGGAGGAGAGAATAGTGCAGGTTTATCAGTGTTTAAAGCGCCAGTCTGTGCAGATCTGATTCTGAGGGGCAGTTGATTGGACAGCATATCACCAGGTTTAGTTTCAGGATCTGAAGGACGTGGTGAGGAACTGAAAACACTGCGGGTTCAGGATCTGAAGGACGTGGTGAGGAACTGAAAACACTGCGGGTTCAGGATCTGAAGGACGTGGTGCGGAACTGAAAACACAGAGGGTTCAGGATCTAAAGGTACAGGATGCTCAGTAAATCTGCAGATGACCTGCATAAAGCAGTGAAGGATGTGATAAAGAGCACTCGGGCCCTGGACATTAAGCGCAGTGTGAACGCAGGCCAGCAGGAGGAGTGGAGGAGGGGTGCAGTCATATTTGGGTACGGTAGAAAACCTCAAAAATGAAGAGAAGTTGGGTTTTCCTGTGATACAGGCCCTTTAATGTTAGCTAAGCAACATGCTTTACATCGGTGGCCCCCAACCCCTGCACAGAAAAAAAAAAACCTGTGGATGTTACTCGTGTTATGTTGTTGGCTCATTGTTATGAAAATGCTGTTAATAAAGCTGTGAGTACACATTGGAATTACGTTTATTATATTTTAAAGATGCCCCCATTATTATATATTTAAAATATGCCAATTTTTATGCGTATCATTTATTTGTATAAATACGTATACGTATATTTATCTGCCACTCCTTAAAGGCCGGGCCGTGAACATAGTTTCTGATATTAAACCGGTCTGTGACGAAATAAAGCTTGAGGACCACTGCTCTACAAGATTCGTCATAGACATATTCAATTCTTAAAATGTCCAATGTTTAATTTTTATGTCAGTATACTTTCTATATATTTATGTAAAGTTGGGGGGAACACCAGCCTAATAATTTAGGCTAATGATGCTACATTGTTATCTGTACATGACAACAAAACTTGAAAATATGACCTTGATTAAAGTACTCAGCTTGCACTAGTCTAACAACTGCAGGCAGCAAATAAACTCCTCCTAAAGGTCATTTTGTTATTTCACAGGTGCTGTTTTGTTCTCTTCAGCTACAGATTTAGTGCTGTGTGAGAGATAAGCTTTGGGCGTCGTCACACGGTGTCCTCCTACAATGTGTATCCTACAGCAAACCATGTGTAGTCCAGAAGAGAAAACCTTTCTCAACTAATAAAAAAAATAAAAACGTAGAGAGCTCACATGTACACTGTACAGTTAATTAACAATCGTGCTTTTTTCTATCAGTGGACATAAACAGAAAAGTGCACCAGCTTCAGGGCACTTCAAATATCAGCACGTCTTTTGACTTTGTACTTAAATGAACATAAATGTATGTATTTACGAGTATAATCAAGAATGTTTTTGGGACAAAAATTTAAACAAACGATATGGAAATAGCATCATATGTAAACATCCCTGTGTGAGGGTTAAAAAGGTTTCATATACTAATGCTGGAAAACACAAATCACATGGGTTTTGCTAGTTTTGGTGTTATTACTGGTTTTCATGCAAGGTGAAGGTACCTGCAGTTCTCAGGGAGAACTTTAAGAAAAAATCCTGCAACTGTAAATCCAATAATATGCCAGTGGAACTTTCATGAAAGCACAGCTGATCATCCTTGGACAGCAAGATATTTCCAAAAAACTGCTGATAAGGAAGGAAAAAGAGAAGCCAGCAGTCTCTGGAAACAATTTGCAAGATGACCTGAGAGGAGCAGGAGTAACAGATACAAAGAACCTAAAATAACGTTCTCAGATTGGCTTCTTTCAAACCTCCTGCCTCTGAGTACAGCCGTATTTCACCATCCCGAGACGCACTTTCGTATACAGCTTTGTGTTCTTTCGGCAGTACTAAAAACGTGTTATATTTTATATGGAAACGTAGTTTAATTTAATATTTGTTACAAAATTAGTAAATTATATTTTCCTTAATTACTTAATTTTTCTTAATTTGACAAATCCCAAAATTCCATCAGAGGGATCCTCAAACTTTTTTGGTACTAAGAGGTTTACTAAGAGGAATGGATCTAAATTAAAGCACAATACTTACTTCTTAATGTAGATACCTAAAAGCTGCCAATAGCAGCTTGACAATAAAGTACTAATACTTAATCTCTGGAGTGTGTTTTTATTTTAACCTTTTGTTGAGTTTTTCGAAGCACATGCATTTATTGTCAATTTGTATTAAGCTCTGGGGAAAACATATGGATGTTGATGGAGAACTGAAATTTATATTTAAATCGTTATGAGTGACACCCATTCCATGCCAGTGTCTGTTAAACTCCTCCACAAACACCTCATTCTGCTTTATGAGGGACTGATTAGTGATCAGTTGAATCCCATCTTATTTAATGAGGAAAAGTATAAAACACTGCTGTAATCGAAAAGGTGTGCGCGAATCTATGCATACCTTGTAGTGGAAAACGACTGAGCTGATCTCTGAACCTCCAAACAGACCTGCTTTACTGAGAGACTGTTCAAGACAGTAACAAAAAAGGGAAAATAAACGAAGTCTCCTGCTGCTGTTTGCAGTTTCCTCTCTTTCTGCTTCATTCGCAGAGACACTGGGGATTCCAGGCGTAGCTCTTCGTGCTGAAGAGAATGAACAAAGAAAGAACAAAGTCCCTAAAATGTCCAAAAAATGTCGTTTAAAATTAATAACACTCCATTAAAGTGCAATCAGATCTGAGATATGTGTTGCAGGCTGAATGGGATTTTAACCAGCTTGCTGTAAAATTTGTCCCAATAGGTCAACTGCTTTGCTGACAACAAAATTAACTTATGTTGGCTCGCACAGAACTGTAACTCCTGCTTAGAATAATAAAAATAAAAAGTTAAGAACACTGCAGACTGTTGCAAAAACTTCTGTTTTTTTTAATGAATTTATGCATTTAGGCATTCTTACAGAACCTGGACCTTTTCAAAAAGTCCAGCAACTTCACAAAACACATCCTTCAACAGAACAAGGTGTAACGTGACGCCCCGAGTCCCTCCGAACCAGAATGTCAGTTGTAACGAAATACCACAGGTCATGAAAAACAAAATCACATTGGAATAATGCCACTGTTTGATGCTCAGCATCCTGGATTCCTGATTAGAGAGGACAGTACATCTCAAGGTGGATTGTCTCACCCAGGGATGCCAAAATGCAGCACAGAGGACCTTTAGAGGCGTGTTAGAACTAGAGACGGCAGTACTGACGGGTACTGGGACTGTAAATGGATTTGCAGACACCGCTGAATGGGATACTGAAGAGGGGGAGGGGTGAATCTGTTCTAATCCCATAACAAATCGATCCTGAAATAGCAAACACTCTCACTGTGATGTTATTAGCTGTGCGTTTAGAGCGTACTGTTAGATACTCAATTGAAAAGAAATTAAATGGAAATGACATTTTTTTTCTAAAACTGCATAATTAATTGGTTGAGATGATAGAGCAGGGTGCCCAAATCTGGTCCTGGAGGGTCAGTGTCCTGGTCATTTCCCTCTTCAAACACTCATTCAACCTAGCAATTACCATGCAAGTGGAACCAGGTGTGCTGGAGCAGGGAAATCACCACACTGTGTTGGACGCAGAGCCTCCAGGACCAGATTTGAAAAACCCTGAACCAGACAAAGAGTGGGTTTGGTGTAAAACACTGTTCAAGAAAAGTCAGATCTGTTGACAGTTGAGGTGAATGGGACCAGACATCTGCCTCTAAAATCTCCTTACAGAAAGTTAATCAAATGATTCTGGTTGCGCCGCCTGACGCCTTGAATCATGAGATGATTTTGGTCCTAAAACTAAACCCATTCATGTTGGAGGGATACATGCAGGGCGTCGTGAGGTAAAATAGTCCCCAAAGAAAAGAGATTTAGCTCAGATTCACAAATATACATCACCAACATCCTTATAAACACTCAAACGGCTGGATTTGTGTTGGAGACATCTGGTTCCATTCAACTTTCCAGAAAGAAATATTGAGTTATTGGTGTTTATGATGGTTATGGTTGCACCACCTGGTGTTACCAGAGTTTAATGAAGAACAAATTGGACCACAATGAATGAATTTGTTTACATAATCTCCAAGTATCGACATAAAAAAAAGTAGTATCATGCCATCCCTGGTTAGAACAGGTCCTCTGATCTGCTGCTGATGCCCCTGGTCTACAAGTTCAGCCCTTTATAGGCAACTGCATCATTTCCCGGAACAAAATAATCATGGTCACCAGATTCCACCAACAAAACATGTCCACACAAGCCTTGATTCATTTTCAAACGTGTGTTCATCATGCATTCACAACAGAATTGACCCCACTGTTTAGATTAAGCCCAATCTTGGAAAAACATCAAGTTTTAGGGAGTGATTACTAGTGGTCGACGGATACATCGGGCCGAACTGCAAATCTGAGAGGAGCATCTCAAAACTGGAGTGGAACGAGGGCTGGGCCATCTACTGCGTACAGCAGTGTACTAAAATATCCATTATATCTATGATATAAACCATGAATAAAAAGCAAAACAGCAGCGCTCCTGTTGCCAAAGTGGGGTGTTTTTTTTTTTAATTCTCGTCTCTGCGCTTCATTCACAACATCCTGAATTTAGTCTTTCAACACAGTAAAAAACACAAAAACTGTGGGGAGGACCACCCTACCCTCCCAGAGAGAGAGTGGACAGTTATACTAAGTGATGGGGGAGAGGGAGGACCACCCTACCCACCCAGAGAGATAGAGAGAGGACAGTTATACTGAGTGATGGGGAGAGGGAGGACCACCCTACCCACCCAGAGAGAGAGAGGACAGTTAT
>JBBPDC010000002.1:74633-94493 GCA_037974485.1 Hemigrammopetersius urotaenia
GAAATTCCATTGATGACAGCATTGATTAATAGCAGACTTACATGTTAAACATGAATTTTGAACAATACCCCTTCTTGGTAGTCAACATTTGATCCACTTCAAATGTTGACTAGTGTAGATAAAGCAATGGATATGGACAAGTAGCTATTTTCTTGTATTTTCTGCAGAAAATCTGCCCTACCCGAATGGCATGTTCTTTCCTCCTTTTGAGGAGTGGTAAAAAGAAAAGGGCCCCTGGCTCATGTCATATTTACAACCCTGATCAAAAATGTAAGTGTATAAGTTTAAATTACAAAAAAAACTTTAGCTACATTTATTTTATAGGAATTCTTTAGGGGTGCGAATAATTGTGGCACCGGTGATTTTCAGTGTGGACTAAAAAATCATTTACTTGAGTTTCCGCGCTGTTTTGTCCCAGATTTGCATCCTATTTTCACAGCTGTTCTACTGCTTTATTGCATTTTGTGCTGTCTTGGATTTACATCCACCCCACTACTGTCTCACTGAAAATGGTTTAAAATATGTGACAAAAGAAACTCTACGCATACGGTTACAAGAAGTTAGAAATGACTTGACAGCACTAAACAGTGCTCTTATTTTATTTCCAATTTTTTAAATCACATTTTCCACAGACACAAATATTGGCACACATTAAATCATCAGTAATTAGTCAATTTAATCAGAAATAACTACGCACTTCTCAGAGGTAACGGTTCGTCCAGTTGGCCATTCATGCAAAATTACAAATAAACAAAATTCCAGATACAAAAGTTTAAAAATAATCACAAAAACAAAATCAGAATTTATCACAAAAATAATTAGTTCTATTTTAAATGACTTCACATGGAACAGACAATAACTTAATGATAATAAAAAAAATGTTTTTGATAAAATTTATACAGCATACAGTGCACCACATAAGTAAAATAAATTAAAATTATTTTTTAATTCGGTTATGAAACAAATAACGCAAACCAGTATATGTTTGCTAGCAATGTTAGCCATCCACTGGATACATCTTGGCTTACTGACATCAAGGGCATGTGGAAAACAGTACATTCATTTTTGCCTTGAGGACATCTTATGCAAAACTCACTTATGCAAAACTCACCTATCCAAAGCTTAAGCTGTGCGTTTAAATTCTGGATGTTACACATTAGAATCCGTGGGTGTGCCCGAAATCGCGCACTACCATCACTGCACTGAGATTTAGTGTGTACTGCTGTCCTAAACGGAACGTTTTGCATTTGCTCGCAATTCTCCAGCCTGCCAAAATATCTGCCGGTTTTACCGCAGTGTACATCACTAAAATAATTTTATTAACATTACTTACATTTATACCAACCAGCTGCCTCCGCTTGGGCTTGTATTTCACTGTTTGCCACAGTTATCCAAGCCCCGCCCCCTCCGCTACATGGATAAAATGGCGCCCGTTTAGTGCATAGTGTGCATTGTTCTGCACTGCGTTTTCTGGACGATTTTAGTGCAGCATCCGGGTTCTTTCAGTGACTGAGTTTTAGCTCGGTTTTCAGTGTCAGCGAATTACGCCCTAAAATAGCGCACTAGAAGTGCGCAAGTGCATGGTTTCGGACACATTCCATGTCCTTAATACCAATCAAAATCTTTCTTTCTTTGCTTCCTTCCATCCATTCAATCTGTTACAGTGGTTCTAGCCTGCATGGTGACCAGGCTGAAGGAGGGAAGGAAGGGAGGGAGAAAGCATGAGAGATACACTAGATGAACAACAGTATTGGGACACTTAAGACACGTGAAAAAGAGGCACAATCCAGCCCTATATGTTCGACCCGGGTCGGACCCAGAGCAAGATGAACACAACACTACTTGTGTGTCTTGCCTCTGCTTGTAGCCACAGCACTCGGCATCTTGCGCATGCTCGTAAAAGCAGCAGAAAATAATGGCGGATTTTCAACTAATCTAGTGGGTGGGGCTCGATAAACTAGGGGCGGTTCTATGCAATCCAAACAGCTCATTTTGAAAGGGACAAGAACAAAGCATAAAGTTGGTGAGATCTCTTTATGAGAGTGATTTTGTGCAAAGAACTTCATGAACATGTTTGTAGCCCACATACCTATTATAAATAGTTTTTTAAAAAGTGAGTTTTACATAATATGTCCCCTTTAAAATCCTGATTTGTGAAATAACAGAAAGTCAAGGGTCGTGACATTCCTCCTGCTTTATGATACACTTGTGTTCCTTTAAAGTGCTGGAATGTCTGAAGTTCCGTCCACAGTCTGAGCAGTAATACGGCTTCTCTCCGGTGTGAAGGCGCTGGTGTGTCGTGAGATGACTCTTTAAAGTAAAGCCTCTATCACACTCCAAGCAGTGATACGGTTTCTCTCCTGTGTGGATGGGCTGGTGTGCTTTGAGGGAACTCTTTAGAGTGAAACTCTTCCCGCATTCTGGGCAGTAGTGCGGCTTCTCTCCGGTGTGGATGCGGCGGTGCTGGCGGAGATTACTCTGCTGGTTGAAATCCTTTCCGCACTCAGAGCAGCGAAACGGTCTTTCTCCGGTGTGGATGTGCTGGTGTTGCCGGAGGGTGCTCTGTTGCGTAAAACTCTTCCCACACTCGGAACAGAAGTACAGTTTCTCTCCCGTGTGCATGCGCTGGTGTCTTTGGAGATGATTCTGCTGAGTGAAGCTCTTGCCACACTCCAAACAGTGATACGGTTTCTCTCCGGTGTGAATGCGAAGGTGGTTCTTAAACGTACTGTTGTGTTTAAAACTCTTCCCACACACCGGACAGAGGCGAGGTTTCTCCGGTTTTTGTATCAGTCCATAAGACGTGTTAGTGTCAAGAGTGCCACTGGATGTTTCCTGGGTACTGCAGTATGTACTTAAGGCCATATTCTTATTTTTTTATTTCAAAATCTGACGCGTGAAATCCCTGGTTTGTTTGTAGAAATAAAAGAGTTGTGCGTGGAAAAGGTAGACAAAAGGGACAGGAGAAGACTTGCTATAGGACCTCATTCATATCTGGAAAAGAAATGGAAAAATATTTAAAATGACAGCATATGCAACAAAACTATAAAGGAAACGGGCACAGAGAGTTATACAAAATGTTCTCGTTCAATAAACACAATTAGCAGAATCTTCAGACCAGGTCTGTTTTGTACACAGCCCATGTAAGGAGCTACTGGTTCGCAAGAATTAAAACCTGCAGCCACACCAGGCCATTGCTGGATAGTCTTGAGGTTGTTGCTAAGCAACTGCTCCCATTCCAATGTTGGAAAGCACCCAGAGCCAACAAAGGTTTATGTGAGTTGGAAGACACTCTGTTGGTAGATCAATTTAAGTCAGTTTTGTTTAACACTGTGAAGGTGCAGCGTTGGTTTTCTGTAGGTGGCTCGCTGTAGCTAGGCTAGCAAATCTCATGCTGGCCCTTTGCAGTAACTGTCAGTATGACTCGGAACATATGCTGCCTCAATATAAATCTGATTATACACAAAATTAGCAGGAGCTTCATTTAAGAACTGTGAAATATGTCATCTGTTAACAACAAAAGCGACAATATGCAAATGAGCCTCTAACCAATCACAGTGTTTGATAGGGTGACCAATCACAACTCCAGGTGAGTTACTAGGTGCTCTGATGAATCAAGGTCTTCATGTAATTAAACAAATCCAATTATTTTTGACTTTTACCATTATAGATGTTGGTGAATAAGGTGACATTTAGATATTTTGGTTTTGTGACATCCAAATATTCTAAAACCACAATTCTCAATTCTAAGTTTTTTTTAAAGTGGATATTATCCAAACCTCATGTCCTTAACCCCAGGTATATGGGCTGCAAAAAATGTTCATTAAGTTCTTTGCACAAAATCACTCCAGCTTTATTATTGACAGTTTCAGTTTTGTTTTGTTCAAAAAAGTGAGTTTTACATGTCCCCTTTAACACAGCAAAGATAAAACAGTTTGATAGACATAGAATAGTTTTTTGCACCAACAAGGTGATTCAGAGCAACATATATAAAAATGAGAGGCGGCACAATACTGCCTTACCTTGTTTATTGTTGAATGGCTGAAATGCAGCTAGCAACGGTTGTTAAGCACTGACTGGAAGCATAAGAAAAATGAGGTAGGTCTTAAAATAGGTCTAATTGGCTCAGACTTTGATGTTACCAGTCTAGTCTCAGGCTTTTGTTCAATCCCAGGTGTGATGGGGCTGTCACTGTTACTGAGCTGGAGAGGGTGAGGGGTGTGAATTTGTCGCTGTAAAATATTAATTACTGTTGATAGATAGATAGTACACAACGTATGGTCCCTCTCACTACATGTGCATAGTACTATTTCATATATCACAGCTCCTGTTTCACTGGAATGAAAACCCGCAGCAACACCAGCCCTTTACTGGAGAAGACTGGATGCTGACTTCAAGGCTGAAGGCTGTTGCTAAGCAACCACTCCCATCACCATGTTGGAAACGCTATATGATGTGATTTTAGCGGATTGGGTAGCACTCTGAACAATTATGAATACAAACTGGATGAAACAGTAAGACTTCACTACATGTTTAAACCATATACCGGCAGCTTTCTTACTCTACCACATACATGGTGAGAAACGATGAGCACCTTTAAGCACCTCGGTGTTTAGATCTCCAAGGACCTCCCCTCGTCACAACACACACACAGTGGTCACTAAGGCAAGGAAGTATCAACTCTTTGAGCTTAGGAGGTTTAGGGTCTCTCCTGCCATCCTAAAAACCTTCTTTACAGCTGCTGTCGAGAGTATTCTGATCCCGTGCATCAACTCGTGGTTTGGGAACTGCTCTGTCCAGGACCACAAATGCCCTGCAGAACATCTACATCAGATTCTCAAAGACTACAGCAAGCCTTATGGCCAGAACTGAGAGATTCAAGAGGAGCTTTTATCCTCAAGTCATAACCCGGACATTCACATTCACACCACAGCGCTCTCCATACTACAGAGCTGTGAAAAAGTACTTACTCCTTTCAGAATTGCATATTAGTTGACTTTTTCTCCCCTAATGTGTTTGCATTACTGCACTTACTTTCACTGACAGGTTATATACTGTTTACCGTACCACTTAGAATTCAAATATGTACAATGTTGTTTACACAGTCAGTGATTAAACTATTAAATATTTAATTGAAGACTGTCATTATTACATTTAGTGACAAGATTTATCATGCCAAATTTGAATTGTTTTATTATTTACTACTAATAAATATGACTATTATTAATTGCAATCTTGTTTGCATATACATGTATGCCACTTCTGTCATGAAAGATGAATACTTGCATATCTTCATGCGCTCAATAATAAATATGAACATTTTTACCTTTACTTCTATTTGTTTTAGGAAGTGAAGGACAGTGGTAATAAGAATGAGCTCAGCAAGGGAAGCTGGTACAGCACGGACTACAGCACATTTAAATTACAGGAGGGTTTAAAAAACATTATATGGGTAATAGAAGGTGGTGGTCTGCGCCCCGGTAGAGTCTTATGTCTAGCAACACCCCTGTATATATATACGCTACATGGACAAAAGTATTGGGACACACCTGTCTTCCGTGGTTTGGGGACTAGGCCTCTTACTTTCAGTGAAGGGTAATGTTAATGCCTTGTACATCACTCGTTCCTCAGTGCCTGGTCTCAAAACGCTCTACAAGAGTGAATGGGCACATATGTTCATAGCTGAAAAGGGGGACCAACCCCATATTAAAGTCCCTATCGATGGAATGGCGAGGCGTCCCAATTCTTTTGTCCACATAGCGTATGTTAACAGTGCGAAAAATCTTACTACACCGAAATACATCCGTGTTCAAGCAAAAATGTAATCCGAAACATCATAATTCACAAGTCAAAGGGGCTCATACGTTAAATGACTTGAAATTCCCCATTACACTGAAACGCAGAGACGCATCAACAACAGGTTACGGTCACGGAATTCACAAAACGCAAGACTATCGTCAAAATACGATCAGCAACCGTAGACCAAAAACAACACAAACAATACATACCTACACCGGCATAAGATGAATGCAGATGATGCCGATAAACTTATTTAATGTTCAATACTCAGTCTTCTGCCTCCCTACGACCCTGGTTCTGTCACGTGGGTGTGGCCACGTCACATGACGTGCAACCATGGAGATACACACATAGCAGTTAAAGGGACCGTGACACACATTAAACTCACCACAACAGTTTTCTCATGTGATATAATACAGACATTCTGGCTTAACACTCACATTTGGATCAAACAAAAAATCGTATCGTTTCCAGCTATTACCGCTATCGAGGATGTAACTTTTGGTATGATCTTGCAAAACAAAAATGATATCGAGCCAAATTCTTTATCCACAACAATAGAGTACTGAGTACTGAAATCACCACCCAAAAGTTTTCTTTTGTTTATTTTTTATTACACAATTATTATACAATTATTGTTTATTTTGAATATATGTTGCTGATGTGATTGTATGCGATTTGCATTATGCTCAACTTATTATAACATGTTTGTATATATGAGACTCCTCAATAAATTCAAACTCACCACAAACACTGAATAGAATACGAAATGCAATATAGGTATAACAGCAACTCAGTTGTTCTACAAGAGTGAATGGGCACATATGTTCATAGCTGAAAAGGGGGACCAGTTGTTCTCTTTCTAGTTACTGCAGTATGTATGTTAAAAATAATCGTGAAGATACTAAAAAGGGTTTTTTGGGACCAATGACCTGTCTTCATTTTATACTCGCGTCCTAGTGGATGACAAACCTGGCCCTAGTCTACACAGGACAGCAGCACCACCTCCTGGACCACAGCAGCGCCACCTCCTGGACCACAGCAGCACCACCTCCTGGACCACAGCAACGCCACCTCCTGGACCACAGCAGCACCACCTCCTGGACCACAGCAGGTCCACCTCATGGACCAGAGCAGCGCCACCTCCTGGTACTGTTGAGGCAGAAAATGACAGTCATATATGTAGGTCATAATTTGATCATTAATAAGTGAGTCTCTCATCTTTCCATGAATTCATTGTTGACAGAAATTCTTGAATCTTCTCGTCTCTCAGTTCTTCATGTAAACAGCCTTCTTCCTCGCTCTCAGATGTTTATTTTCCACTCCAGTTACATGACATCGTCATCAACATGCCCACTGTCCGGACAGTAACCTGCTCTATTAACACACAGATTTGACCATTCATGAGCCCAGAACTCATAGTTAGGATATTATTAATAATAATAGCACAGGAAGGCTATATTTAACACAGAATTTTAAATATACAGAACCAAACCATTGCCTTTATTTATCACTGTTCAGTTATTGACATACTCCTCAGGGCAATATATGGTCATATAAAGTCTCCTGAGTAACGACAAGTCTTTCCCACAGAGTATCACAATTTATTAGCATTTTTGTTCGATTCTTCAAGTACACACAGTTAGAACAGAGAGCACACTGTAAACTGAAACTCAGTGTTTTTCAGGCAGCTGTATATTCGGAGCATATTTAACATTACAGAAGAGGCCGTGTAAACAGCGTCGCCCAGAGGGGCCCAAGGACAGTTCACCCCCCCATGAAGACTCGCTGTTGGACACTTTTGTTAAAACGCAGGTGAAAACAAACAGAGGTTCCCGTAACTAATAAATGCAAGGCCACTTTTGGAATAAATTCATTATGATAAAATCAGTCGAGCATGCATACTTACAATCGGGTCCCCAAATATTCAGAATATTGCCGTTTTGTCAGCCGGGTTTAAAAGGAATCAAAAAAAAAAAAAAACTTACACTGATCCAAGGCTGTACAGTTTCTGAGGTACTTTCCAAGGTGGGCTAATTCACAAATGTTGTAAATGGGCTGAAGAAATGAGGTTTGATCAGATGGGTTTAGCGACATCCTTTTAAAGTCTTTACTAGTCTGCAAAGGACACTGCAGGTAACGGTCAACATACCAGTTTGCAGGAAAGCATATCAGAGGGTGGAGGGGTAGCCTGGATTTTGGGGGTGAAGAGCAAAAAATCTGTGCACTGCAATTGAATAAATTAATCAATTTGTCCATTCACTTCAGACATGCTAGGGGCAGTGATTCATTTTTCTTTTGTAAAAAAAACAACATTTTCTGCACTTTGACTTCATAGTCGTCATTTCCATTCAAGCACAAGACACTGTCCAAACCCTACAGCTGTACTGACGGGCGTTTCAAGGCATCCTCAATATAGGCTCCAACAGGGCCAATAGGGTGCAACCCTCGCCCGGCTGATAAAATAGTTTGTCGTTCACAACTTGACCCCCGTTCTACACATCTTGCCTAGAGTGCTGACATAGCCAGAAACGCCACCGACTGTACCATGCAGTGTTTACTTCATACAGCACTTCCACATGAATAACATTATTTTACATCATTACAGTTGTTGCCAAACATGAGGGCGTTTTGCCACTGGACCTTCAAAGACAAGAACTGACCAGAACTTACAGTATTAGTTCTAGCCCTGCCTGAGAGGCAGCTAAGACCTAACAACTGCAGTTACCAACCTGTCTTTTGGTTATTTCATGCCACTCAAAAGCAAATTCTGAGCACTTCCACTACCAAAAAACATCTACAGTCACAAATAAGGTCCAGTGTGGAAGCTCTTTTGAGGATGGTTTTCTGACTAGCAAATGTCACTAAATAGCAATCAACAAATCGACACAATATTTTAGCTCACGTTCTGGTGCTCTCCTTGGTCTGTAAGAGTGACCAGCCTCTTAAAAAGTAAAATTGTACTAAACTATCACTAGCTTCTGCTGCAGGTGTTACCAAAGACACTATTAGGATCCATTGTTGTTATTCTTGAGTACAAAAAAAAGATGTACTGGATGCATTTTTAATTTAAAAAAAAGCCCAATTCCAGTTGTGTGTGGCAAAATCTAAAGATCTTTTTTTTTGCAGTGGAAAAATGCCTGAACTAAACCAAGTATAATAACTGTGATGTATGAACTGTGATACACTGGTCATCGCTTGTCCAGAAATTTTCTTTAGATAATAAAAAGTGGTTCTTCTGTGGCATCGCTCCAAGGAACCCATTTTGGCACCCTTTATTTAGCTTTAAGTTGCATTACACACCTACGGCATCTAGAGAGGTATTCACCTGTCTCAAAAGCTCAAGTTTTAATGGAAATGTCTACTTACAGCTTCTTTAATTAGGTAAACCAACCAATCAAACAATCAATCAATCAATCAAACAAATAAATAAACACTACCATGGTACACACATATGCAGAACACACCCATACTTACAATACATTCCACTTGCAAAAGGCCAAATAATTAGTGAAGCAGGACCTCCCTAAACACAACGGTATGGCACCCTCTAGTGCCCGAGGGTTTGGCAACTCACTCTGGATTAAGGCCTTCTTTAGACTAAATGGGTAGATGTGCCACCTCTTAAGGCAGTAAATCTCAAATTAGAAGATCAGGAATGTGGACCGGGTCAAGTTTCTTTCTTTATTTTATTGTTCTCTGCCTGTAAATGGAGAAAATACTGATTGTTCCTTTTAAACAGTGCCTCAAATGGTCAAACTCCTAGACCAGTGAAGAAGGCCACATTATATTCTTGGTCCAGACTTGATCTAATTCTACTAAACACATGGATTCCTAATGTTTCTGAGGGAACTGTTAGGTCTGTGAGGTTTGGGGGAGCTTGGATTTATAAACTGTACATCAAGGTCAATGTAAAATCCAATAGAAAGGCCAGTAAAAGCCATGTTGAACAAATAGGGGTTAAAGTGGCCCCGTAAAACTTAACAAAGGCATTACAGTACAGGTGAAGGTTAAAATGTTATTTCTTGCAGGATTTTTCTGTGCTAAACTGAAAATAGATGTGCCATTTTCAGAGTCCTTGTGTGTAGCTAGTATCATCTACTGGTGCTTTAGAAAATGGGACCAAATTGCTTGAGGGCAAAGATCAAGAACAAACCCTGGCAAAGATGATGGAACCACTGCAACTAAAGAATATGGCCACAGGGGGGCGCTGGGGTTTAGGTTTGGTTTATGTTGGGTTAGACTTATATTTTGGTATCCTGAGTACACCAGCTGGGTTATAGCCCTGGGATAGGTTCCAGCTGCTGGTATACTCAGGACTAAGTTGTTGTATTTCGTCATTGGTTGTACATGTGGTTACGTATGGTATTTAAGTTCTGTTTAGGTGGACCATAGTGTCGGACAAAAAGATGGAAGCCTGCCTTGGTACCTGTGTTGACCTGACAGATATTGTTTTTTTAACCTTATGTATGCATCACGATACATTTGTGTTTAATGGCTGAACATATCTAAAAGAGGAAAATCAACCATCTACACTCCATCCCTGCTTCCAGTTTGGCCATGGTGACCTTGTCTTCTTGTGTTAGAGCTGCTTTTCCTTTACCTTTTCTGAAAACCCATTTCATCCATATTTTTTCATAGCTTTGTTATAAACATGGACTCCTTTTTCCATTGATTTGTTTGGTTTTGCATTTTGTATTAGCTTTTGGTCAACCCATCTGTTTTTTTACTTTTATAACTGTCAGAACGAGCCACTGGCAGTTAGCCCAGTTATAGACACGAGTGAGGAGGTGATCCATGCACTTACTCTAAGAATGCCCTCTAATAGGGTAAAGTGTTTTCACTCACACACATGGTATAGCGAAATAGACTGGTATAAACCCGAGTACTCATGGTCAGATGATGGCAGATCTGGGCTGTTGAAAAGTGACTCAGTGACTGAGGAACCTGTATGTACCATTTTCATGTTTATATACTGAGCTCATTCCCGGTGCCTCATTGGCATCACATGACTGGTGTGATCCTGGTCTCCACTGGGCTTGGGCTCCTTCTGTCCTTACTTTCCCTTTGCTTTCTCCCTTGTCCTAAATTCATTTAACCTGTTCTTTGGCTACATTTCCTTACTTAAGGTAAGGTAAGGTAAGGTAAGTTATGGTAGGGTAAGGTAAGATAAGGTAGGGTAGGGTGGTAGGGTAGGGTTAGGTAAGGTAAGGTAGGGTAGGGTAAGGTAAGGTAGGGTAGGGTAAGGTAAGGTAAGGTAAGGTAGGGTAGACTAGGGTAAGGTAAGGTAAGGTAAAGTAAGGTAAGGTAAGGTAAGGTAAGATAAGGTAGGGTGGTAGGGTAAGGTAAGGTAAGGTATAGTAAGGTAAGGTAAGGTAAGGTAGGGTAAGGTAAGGTAAGGTAAGGAAGGGTAGGGTAAGGTAAGGTGGGGTAAGGTAAGATAAGGTAAAGTAGGGTAGGGTACAGTAAGGTATGGTATGGTATGGTATGGTAAGGTAAGATAAGGTATGGTAAGGTAAGGTAAGGTATGGTAAGGTAGGGTAGGGTGGTAGGGTAGGGTAAGGTAAGGTAAAGTACCTTGTGGGTGGTGGTGACGTAGTGGGTAGGATACTTGCCTCTAGACAAAGAGGTCCTGGGTTCGAATCCTACCTTCAGCACACCGCCAATGGGTTCCTGAGCAAGACCCTTAACCCCGAGTTGCTCCAGGGAGAGACTGTCCCCTGTAGTTAGGAATTGGAAGTCGCTTTGGATAAAAGCGTCTGATAAATGCCGTAAATGTAAATGTAAATGTAAATGTAAGTAGGGTAAGGTAAGGTAAAGTAGGGTATGGTAAAGTAAGGTATGGTATGGTAAGGTATGGTAAGGTAGGGTAGGGTGGTAGGGTGGTAGGGTAGGGTAAGGTAAGGTGGGGTGGGAGGGTAAGGTAGGGTAAGGTTAAGTATGGTAAGGTAAGGTATGGTATGGTAAGGTAGGGTAGGGTAGGGTAGGGTAGGTTAGGGTATGGTAAGGTAAGGTAGAGTAGGTTAATGTAGGGTAAGGTAAGGTAGGGTGGTAGGGTAGGTTAAGGTAGGGTAGGGTAAGGTAAGGTAGGGTGGTAGGGTAGGTTAGGGTAAGGTAAGGTAAGGTAGGGTGGTAGGGTAGGGTAGGTTAAGATAGGGTAAGGTAAGAAAAGGTAGGGTGGTAAGGTAGGGTAAGGTAAGGTAAGGTAAGGTAAGGTAAGGTAAGGTAAGGTAGGGTAAGGTAAGGTAAGGTAAGGTAAGGTAAGGTAAGGTAGGGTAAGTACCATGGGTGGAAAATGAAGACCAGCTCGAACCAGAAGTCACAGTGCATTCACCATCATGTCAATCTGGTTGTTGTAAATGTGTTTTATGTTTTCTCTTGTTCAGCCCTGAGGTCTCCAGCTGGTTAAACCCTGGCTCTGTCCCACGGCAGCGTGGCATTTACATCATCCACTCTGATTAATAGACATTGTTTATTAATGGGATTATGTATACAGATTAATTATTTGGAATTTTTTGCTAAAATTGAACTACTGAGAGACGATGCTGAGACTGCATTTGCTCTGCATTTGTTCCTTTGGTTTGTTCCCTGCCATTTTTGATTCATACTGTTGCAGTTTACTCCTGTTTACTTTTGTATTTAGGATTTATTTGCTAGGAAGTAGCAAGTTTGAACAGTGGTTCCATCATTTTCCCTGGAGTGAGAGTGAAAGTCAGCATCCCACAGTAGCTGTTTAACCAGCAGGCTAACAATTCAGAGGAAAGGAACATTCAGAATAATAACTCTTCCTTATCCAGCCTGTTTCTCCTTCACAATACTGAGCTCAGTTTTTAAAGTGTAAAATGCATGTTTGTCATACGTGAACATGCCACAGCAAACAGTGTGAACAGCATTGAATTGTTCTCTGTATGTAACCTATTTAACTCATTTAACCCATTGAAGCTGCCTGCAGCCAGAAACAGCTGAGTATGGGGATGGCACATTGCTCAAGGGTACCTCAGTGGTGCCACCGGCGGTTCTGGGATTTAAACCTATGACCTTACGATCACAGGGGCAACTCCCTAACCACCAGGTTGAGATTTTAACCATCAGTATGTCGCTCACAACAGTCCTTTCTTTGTCTTATCAGAAACAAAAATCCTATTCTTATCTGGAGATTAGTTCTCCTAGAATTTAGAAGTTCTTCTGTTATTCTGATCAGGTTCTCGGTTTCTTCTCTCTAACGACCTTATGGACCAAAACTGTCCGACTGTGGGAGTCGAGACTTGAATTTGATCACTGAGACAAATTTCAGACTCATTTATAAGAAGAAACAAGTTTTCTTCTGGATCTTCTGGTGGATCTGAAGATCTGATCTGAGCTGTATAAAGATCAGAGCAGCGAGAGAAAAGAAATTTAATCTGAAGATCTTAAACTGGGATCAGGTCTTTCTCAGGAGCTGAATTTAAAAAATGGGAGAAACTGGTTAGAATCTCACACTGATGTTAAACTGATTTCAGTTCTGATTAGGAGGAGCAGGATGGACTGAGAAGATCTTATTCTGAATTTTCCTTTACTCTGCCGTTGGCCACAGCTGCAGGGGTCTGTTTCTAAGGGCGACCAGAAAATGACTTGCATGACATGCGGACGAAACTGAGGCCTATCCAGCTGTCTGTGTTTTGTTTTAGGATTAAGGTCATTTCTGCATATCCACACACATTCATGTAGTATTAATGATGAGAAACACCAGTTCACAGCAAAGTTCTTGCATTACAATGAAAAAAATTGAAATATGAAAATAAATAAATTAAAGAACCAGAGAGCACTAATATAGTGCATAACACCTGTTTTTTTTTTGTTTTTGTTTGTGTCCTCGACACCAAAGTCAGTTAGAGTTTGGTCGTTTTTGTGCAACAGACAGAAAAGAAGAGGAGTAACTCAAAATGTCCTTCCTGTGGTTCATTTTTTATCTTTTTTCTTTTGTCTTTGTCAGATGTAAGAAAAATCAAAGTGAGGTTCAGAGAGTCTCCTGTTTCCTGGAATGTCACTGGCCGCGTCGCTGTGACCCCTCTGAATGTCGTGATGTTTTGTGTGAGCACTGATCCACAGTGGGGTCCTTCCTACCGCCAGCTGTGTAAACAAACACATTTTGGCTGTGAAAACAGCTTCTTAAAGGTTAGCACTCCCTTGGTTTGACGTCAGAGGAAACCTGGCTGAAGCTCTGCCGCAGGCTGAAGCTCTGCCGCAGCCACAGCGACGGGCTATTTTTGGGGCGAATGCAGAAGGTCTCCTGGGAGAGAAGAAAGTTTTAAAATGCTCTCTCCAATCGGTGTGTGTGTGCTTTTTGAGGCTGGCTCGCTGGAAAGACATCCATCACATGTCCACATCTCCATCGTAGGCCAGGGCCAGGGCCTTCTGAGGAGGAGACATGCTCTTGCTCTGTTTGACAGGTCTGCTGCTGGAAAAGAGAAGAAGAACATAAAATGAAGAGGCTCATGCTGCGCACATAATCCCCCGGAACCATGTCGAGACATAGACCCCGACACGGACACCCTGTCCCCCCTGGACCCTGGCGTGCACAGCGCAACCACAGGTTTTCTCGTGGGCGGAGACTATCCTGAATGTTCTCCTGGGTTAAAAGATCTTGTGTTTTTTCTGTTTGTTACTAAAACTTAAAAGAAAGGGTTTTTTTTGTTCTTTATGTTTAATTGCGTGTGATGCAGTTTTTAACCCTCAATAGTGGCTTTTATTATTGTTATATTTATACTTGTTTTTTCAGTTACTGTTTTTCAATTACTTCAGTTACTTCAGTTCTATGTGACACAGGAACACCAAACAAAGCTCACCTCATGTATCAACACAAACTAGGGAACTTCCATAGCTTTTACTCTATGATGACAATTTACCATTTGTTGTTATCAGTTTTTCAGGCAAACTTCAAGTGTGTCCTATAGGAGAGGACACTACTATGTGGACTGTCCTAAGTTTTTTGGCTCAAATAATCCAGCTTTACTTTTGCTCTACTTTGTGAAACTTTACCTCACCATTTATTTCACTTGGATTGATTTTAAAGCTCTTCTATCAGTGTTTAAAACTTTAAAACATCGATCAGTGCCTCCATCCGTTACTGGGCATCTCAAAATCAGATCCTACAACCCATCAAACGCTGGACATCTGTGCAGCAAGAAAGAGGGAAGGTGGAGATGCTTTACTAGGAGCTTATTACCTGCTCGGATCCATCAGGAACGCTTCTGCTGATCTTCAGCCTGCAGCCAAGCAGTCTTCTTTCCCTCCATTTTGTTTAATCTAGGCTTGTTCTTTTTGCTATATAACACGACCAGTCAAAGGTTTTGGCAGACACTGAGAATTTCTACACTTGCATGTTACTCACTCAATAGTTATTAAAATAAAATCAATATTCTTGACTAACAAATAAATTCACAGTATTTTCAGCATTTGAGTTCCTTCATTAGACAGAAAATGTTGTAATTTTAGAATTCATTACTACTGACCTATAAAAGCCACATAATACAATTATATATAATTATAATGTGGATCTCCAGATGAGTGTTAGATATTTAAGGAGTTATTAAGTGCTGAAACAGTGAACAAGTGCATTTAAAGTTAAAGGACAGTCTAGAACCAGTTAATAGGAGTCAGACATGCACTGTTACAGATTCTTTCATCTTATAAAGAAAATTGGGTTTATTTTCTTTTTAGTTTAACAAGAGTTATATTTCATTACATGTTATATTTGCACTATACATGTAACAAATAATTTTGAATATTGAACTATTCCACTAGGTGGCAGTATCACAACGTATTTCAGGTTAGAACCCCTTTGACTGCCAAAAAGCAGCGGCGCATGCAGCCAGAATGGTAATTTTTTTTATCAAAAACCCACACATCATCAAATCAGATAACAATGTGTGACAAGTGCTATTAATATCCTCAAAGCTTTCCCGCTCTGGAAACACTTCCAGGTGACGTGCAAGCCATGCATTTTCTATATAATGATATGGTTTGTACGTACCAGAAGAGAAAGGACACGGCGATGATGAACAGGATGAGAATGAAGCCTCCAGCTGTGGCCCCATACACCCACATCCTTATCCTTCCGTCTGCAACATCACACACAAACACACACCCAAAAACACACCACACATCACATCAGGCTGACAGACAGCGGCTGTGACGCTTCGCTCCAGCCTCTGACCTGACAGCACTTTCTTTAAAGAGCAGCTGGACCGGTTTCTCCTCTCAGATCCTGCGCATTTCCTAGAAAAACAATTCCTTTCGCTCCAGGGAGTGAGGAAAGCCATGCTAAAAAAATCTACAATACAATATATTCGTTCAAAACAGTCAACGCATTCATAGGAACTCACCTATGAATGTATACTTTGTGTTTCACTCACTGACCACTTTATTGGAGGCATTTCTAAGTGGTTCTAAGCGATCTAAGCGACTTTTTTATCATGGCTAATTGTATGGTTTTCTGCAATTGTGATTATTCATACTGCTATTACTTAAAATTAGTGTGTTGTGCACTTTTATTTTTAAAGTACTGCTTTATGAACAACAGTGTGATAACATTTGGTTTGCAAACACTTTAAACAAATAAGGAGCAGTGTTACCTTTAACACAGTTACAGTCGAATTATTTCTGCAAATCTCAGCTTTAACATTAATGTAGCTGCAGGGGGGACCAACAGTTTAGTCTATGTATCTGAAAAGTAATGGGAGACCTGAAAACCAGCTGAGCGCTGTGTGCTCCATGCACTCACAAGCCCAAACAAGCAACAGACTTTCAAAATAAATGGATTTTAAAAAGTGTGTTAATGTGCCCAGCCCTATTAAAAACACATACCTTACAGCGTTAGGATACAGGTTTACAGAATGATCTACCTTCTTAAACAGCATTCATCACTGATCCCAGGGCCATTATTTGGCTCTGTATGTCAGGTGAATGAAGATCTAGAGGACGACTAGTGAGATCATCAACCCACGACACAAAACTGATCTGGATCAACTGCTCACACACAACTCAGAACACTCTTCACAGCTTTTTGGTCCATTTGCATTTATTCTGACATGTATTTTTGCTGCAGAAAAATCCTTACTGCTCACCTGAACGCCTTTAGACTGTTGGTACAGGCACCTTGGACTTTTGCAAAGTGCTGTAAACAGTCACAGCCACATCCAGAAGATACGACTCTGGCTGTTTTGATGGGATCCCCAGTGCTTTGGACAATAGAGCTGACTGGGGGCGTCTGAAGCTGTTGTGTGGAGCACTAAATTCAGATCTAATCAGGAATGGCCTAAAGCCAGTGGAAAAGCAACACTTTCATGTTACGTTATGGCTGATACAAATCACACTGTAATGAAACTTTGGCAGGAGGGCATGGGGGATTCCCCTGCCTCCATGCATCTCCATCAGGTCTAAACTGCGGCGTAATAAACCCAGTTCTATATCAGCCGCCCTCCCGAGGCATCATAAAGGCGGCAGGCTCATCTGCCATAACTCTAAGCCCTCAGCCGCCGGCACGCCGGCACTAAAGTGCCGCGGCAGAGGGCCGTTCTCATCTGCATTTGAAATATCTGTTCTAGGTGGCATCAACTGACTGATTTGTTTTGTAGTAAAGTATGCAAAAAAAACCCCAACTCTGCTTACAGGCTGTCGATTTTAATGATGCTCAAAAATACCCTGTGGGCTATACAAGATTTAAAACATCAAGTTTCTTTTGTTCAGTCAACTCAAATAAACATAATCGAGTCACCGCTTTGCACTTTGTTTCATGAGGGGGTGTGTTTTTTGCAGTTTCGTTTTGACAATTGCTCTTCCCTACACAAAACGTCTACCCTCCTCCAACCTTGCAGGTGTTTTAGTTTCTGACTAGGTAGTATTTAGTTTATTTCTCCATCTACATCCAATACCTTTGACATGACTTAAAGTGGTGCTCGTGATCCAACATGCAATCAAACCCTCACAACAATGCTCCAACAACTTGACCTTCCAGAAGAGTAGGGGCTGTTACTGCACCGAACTGGGGACAAACTCCTTGGGTTAATGTCCTGTAAAAGAACAGGTGTCTACTAGTGGTGGGCCGTTATCGACGTTAACGTGCTGCGTTAATGTGAGACTCTTATCGCTTGTTTTATTCACAAAGTTGGGTTGGGAGCTGGGTCTATACTACGCAAGCTATGATGACTTTCACCTTGATATATTCACGCGGATGTATACCTAGCTGAATTGTACTGCAGGGGGCGAGAACGAGTCTTCAAACCTAAAAGTGTATGCCTACTGTGAAACAGGGACGTCACTAGGATGGAAGGAAGGAATTAGTGTGTATAGAGGGCTGAAAACTTTTCACCAAACCTTTCCTTTCACTTAAGGAAACAAGTAAAGTTAAGCAGTGAACAGTTATGGTCACTCATAGTATTGTTCTGTTGAACTGAGTACAAACGGCGCTACCACAGAAATATTACTGAACGTGCTCCGCACTAAAGCAGCGTTGTGTAGCTCTGCCTGGGTCCTAATGCCCACCTGCTTCCTACAGCAGCTTCAACAGCCAGTAAATAATTTTAATTCAATAATGATAGCTAGACTTATTTTTTTTCATTTCAATTCATAGTCCTGTTTCTATTCGTAAAGTGCGTATCTGCACTCAGTAATATCTTGTATGAAATGTTTGGATATATAATTTAAAAATAGTAGAATAATGACTATATATTTGGGGTGGCTTCAGATCCCCCAAAATAGACCTAACGACGCCCATGCTGAGAAATTACCACATCAAACGTGATGTGCTAACATGGATGCAGCTATGAAGCCGCCGGGTTTGCTTCAGGGAAAATGTATTTTTAAGAAGCTTCCCAATGGAAACCTCGATAAGACTAAGGCTGTTTACGGAATTAGTTTACTGTAGGAGCTGAGAAACCCGTTCTCAAAGACTTACTTTTAGTCATTATTTGGGTAGCACACGTATTCTGAATGGCTTCGGCAGAATTCAAATAAGCCATTTTAATCTAGATTAATCTAGATTAATTCCAAGGTTACAGTGAGATTAATCTAGATTTAAAAAAATAATCTATGCCCACCACTAGTGTCTACACAATTTTGAATGCGCAGTTTACCTGGGCTGAGTGGCTGAAGGGACCAGTCGCTGAAAAAGTCCTGGATGTGGGAGGGGCCTGGCTTTAACCTCCCCGAGCTGGTCTTCACGTCTGCCTTTCTAGTGTCCCCACCAGGAGTCTTGGTACAGTAGTCCAGAAAGCCATGTGTGGTCATCACCTCCGTGTAGCCCTTCTCACAGCCACACACACCACTCTGGAACACACAGAATGGGGTGTGTAAGAGTCTGTCGGCTGCTATCTTACAAGTAAAAGGAGTCTCCTAAACCCATCTTCCAGTAAAAGTATAAAAATAATGATTGCAGTCACAGAAAGGATACCCATTCATATTAAAAGAGTTTAACCTGGTCACCTATGACATTTGTGCAGATTAGAGGGAAAACTATTTGGGGTGAAGGTCAGTAAACGTTTATGTCACGTTCTGGACCGGCGTAGCCATGGTCCCGTGTCTGGTTTTCTGTTTCGTTCTGTGTTCTGTACATGCCAGCGTGATGCTGAGGACTTTATGTTCGGTTTATGCTTTGTGTTTCGTCATGTTCTGTTTTCACTATGCCCCGAGGTTCTGATTATGTTTCTGTTCTGTTTTGCCTGTATGATGGTTCTGTTATCATGTCTAGGAGTTCTGTCTGTCTTGTTCTTGTGTCATCCCCATGTCCTTGGTTCTCCTGTGTCTCCTTCATGTTCCTGCCTGGTCCCTTATCCCTGCCTTGGGTGTCTCTGTTCAGGAGTCTGTGTTCCTCCCCCCTTGTTCTGTTGTGTGTTCCCCTGTTACCCTGTACTGGTCTTCCTATATGTTTCATGCCATGTTTAAGTGAGAAACCCTTAGGCCAAGTCTGATTCTCTGTTATGTCCCTGCCCAGTCAGTGTGTACTTTCTGTGTGTAGCCTAGCTTGTGTCTCTGCTCCTGTAGTATAGGTAAGTAGGCCCTGTGTCTGTACTTCCTGTCTGCCCT
>JBBPDC010000002.1:117282-130230 GCA_037974485.1 Hemigrammopetersius urotaenia
ACTGTAAATATATAGTGTATAATGTAAAGATTTAGTGTAAATATATAATGAGTGTAATTGTAAACTGTAAATATATAGTGTATAATGTAAAGATTTAGTGTAAATATATAATGAGTGTAATTGTAAAGTGTAAATATGTAATATAGAGTGTAATGGTAAACTGTAAATATATAGTGTATAATGTAAAGATTTACTGTAAATATATAATGAGTGTAAGTGTAAATATATAATATAGAGTGTAATGGTAAACTGTAAATATATAGTGTATAATGTAAAGATTTACTGTAAATATAGAGTGTAAAGTGTAAAGATTGTGTAAATAGAGTGTAAAGATTTAGTGCTAATATAGAATGTAAAGATTTAGTGTAAATATAGAGTGTACTGTGACTACATTGAGTCTCAGGATGACTGTGCAGATGTAAAGGCCTGACAGGCTGATGGGAGCGTTTATGGGAGGGAATGATTAATTAGTCATTAATTATCAATCATTAATTACCCAGTCCATCTGTTTACACATGAGCCATCCAGGTGCTCTCTGGTGTGTGTGGGTTTTTTGTTTTCGCATATGTGTGTGTTTTTGTGTGTGTGTGTGTGTGTGTGTGTGTTTCCGTGTGTGCATGCATATACAGTGTGTGTCATTATTAGTCACAATAAATAAGCGTAAGTTCTGCTTAGACTGTGAGCATCATCCCTGCAGCCTTGTCCGCCCCCCCCCCCCCCACCCCACACACACACAAACACACAAACAAATGCCTCCCCTCAGCGCAGGAGTGCAACACTGTCAAACTTACAGCATCATGGTGGGGGCTGGGTGCAGTTGGGGACACACATACACACACACGTGCACACTTTCCCTCAGACACACACACACACACATGCACACATTCCCTCAGACACACACACAGGATGAGATATTAGTGTTCTGATTCTTACTGCCTTCACTACAGAAACAATGTTTGATAACAAAGGTCTGCAGGAACTGGGGGCTAGAAATGTGAAAGCTGTGCGCGTGTGCGTGTGTGCATGCGTGCGTGTGTGCGTGCGTGTTTGCATGCGTGTGTGCGTGCGTGCGTGTGTGTGCATGCGTGCGTGCGTGCGCGTGTGCGTGTGTGTGCGTGTGTGTGCACTTGTCAACAATAGTATAAAATAAAACACTAAAATTACTTAAAATAAATACATTAGTGAGACATAAACTTTCCTATTCCTGAATAAAGGATAAAGCAGAACTGGAATCCTCCTGTTGTTTTTAAAGGGGAATTTCACTAATTTCTTCCAAAATGAAGTGTTCAAGATTCAGAGTGGGTTTGGTGTGAAACTGAGGCAGAATCACTCGCAGACCAGAGCTCTGCTTTTAAAAGCTCCCTCACAGAAAGTTCTTCCATCAAATGGTTCTGGTGGCGCCGCCTGACGTCTAAGATGTTGTTCTACCAGAGTTTTTAAAAGCTTTGGTCTTAAAACTAAACCCATTCATGGTGGAGGGATACATGCAAGGCATCGTGAGGTAAAATAGTCCCCAAAGAAAAGAGATTTAGTTCAGATTCACTATTTTACATCATCATCATCCATATAAACACTCAGAGACACGTGGAGCGTCACTGCGGGGCGATACAGAACAAAATGGCTGTATTAGTGTTGGAGACGTTCCATTCACCTCCACTGTAAAGAAATCAGTCTCTACAGTCTCTACTGTTTCATACCAAACACACTCTAAATTAATATATTTACAGCTCAAACACTGTTATATGGAACATTTCAAGAAGTACCTTCTAATCCATACACCTGTAACTAGGAGAGCATTTTCATTTTATTGACTTTGTGATGTCACAAAAACCAACCTGCATGTCTAACAATACAATGCACAGCAGTTTAGACCCGCCGGCTCGTGCTGAAACTATAAGCATTGTTTTGGCTCATGCTGTTTTTAAATTAGGTGCAATACAGGGTACTCAGTCACAATGGATCTAATTTACATATATCAGTCTTAAAGGCACAGTAACAGAAACAGTCTGTTTAATTCTAAGGTTGGAAAATGACTAAAAAAACAAATAATGATACAAATAAAAGATGGGGCTATGAATGGTTACAGAAATAAATAAGTAAATAAAAATATAAAATATGGAAGTGTGTGTGTGTGTGTATGTGTGTGTATTTCAGTGTTCTGTATTAAAGTTATTCCCCTTGCAAGTGCCGCGCTGGAGGCCGGACTGGTGGAATAAGCCTTTTTAAATGGTTTCGTGAGCCTGAGCTCATTCATGGCATCCTCTTTTAGACGGGTCCACCAACACACACACACACACACACACACACACACACACACACACACACACACACACACTCACTCACGACATGGCAGCATTATCTAAATGACGCCTTTGATAGATCTGCCGCTCTCTCAGAAGCTACACGCGATGATGTGCTGCGGCCAGGCGGAGGAAAGTTCTTTATATTGATGGATGAATAGCGATTAAACTTAGTCCCACATCTCCCAGTTGGTTTTTGGTTGATTTCATTTGGGAAAATTAGATTTTTATCTCGTTGCCTCAGCAGCATTTCACAAATTGGATTTGGCAGGGAGATGGGAGAAGGGTTGCTGAAACAGAGAGAGAGGGAGAGAGAGAGAGAGAGAGAGAGAGAGAGGGAGAGGGAGGGAGGGAGAGAGGGAGAGAGAGAGAGAGAGGGAGAGGGAGGGAGGGAGAGAGGGAGAGAGAGAGAGTCTTATATTCTCCCTGTGTAGATAGCATCAGACAATTTGAAAAATGTAATAAATAAAACAATGTCTGTCCTTGGTTTTGAAGAGCTGGTTTGATGTTGATAATGGCTCTCCATCCGCTCGGTTATCAGTTCAGTGAAACATCATTAAAGGAAATGAGACATTCTTCAGTGTGAGATTATGTGAAGTCATTTTAGATCATTTCTGTTGGTTCTTTTATCATGAGTTTTACTGCCGATGCTAAAAGGGCAGTTGATGTTTTCAGCAGGTGGACTAGAGATACACATGCTGGTCAGGGAGAACAGAGATAAACATGTGCGTCGGAGGGACTGGAGATGCCCGTGATCATCCGGTGGAACAGAAATGCAACAGTAGAGCAGTAGAACATAGTTAGACGCGGGTGTCATTTGGACCAGAGCTGCAAGTGTATGGTGTGTGTCAGGTGGACTGGGAGTTTTCATGTGAACATGAAAGCGTGGCCCCCCACGCTTAAAAAAAAGCTTCCGACGCTTAAAGAGTCACCACAGCATGCAGTTAATTTTTTTTAGGCATTATTTTTTCTGTAATTCATTGATTGGAATTAACACGTTAATTTGATATCCATAATAAATGGTATATATATATGCCTGATTATTATGTGAAGTGTTTCTCAGGATCAGAAACACACTTTGTCACCTTTGATTTTGGGCTCATTTTAAATCCGCTCTGTACATTCAATATTTCTCTTTATGTTGAAAGAGCCTTTATGAGATCATTCAATTCGTTTCCTGGCATTTTAATATGTTTTGAGTCATTTTATCTTGTCAAGTTATCTTATTGGTAAGCCGGTTTTGTTTGTTTTAGGGATTATTTGAAGGGTCTCACTCCAGAAAGCAATATAGACCATGTTTACAATGTTTTCTCATGATATGTGTCGTCTGTGGTGGACTTTACACGTAGCACAAATATCAGTGTTATATTATGATCAGGGCCACCTTTATTATTTCTAATTCCGCGTTAATTGCTCTCAAAAACCCATTTCATCCAGAAACTGAGAGATTCTTTTCATTTCTTTGGGGGGATGGCAGCCCTGAAGCACTCACACTCCAAGATGTTTAACTCCACCCTGATTTCCCGTGGAGTTATTTGCTAATTTGGGCTCCTGAGGGAGCCGATGCTGATCAGATTAACTGCCTTCTGAGCTCATTTTAATGTTGGGTGGATGGAGCGAGGACTAATGGGTTGGAATTGCGGGTGAATGTGTTTTAAAATGATCCATAAATTCTGTAGCTTGAATTTGCATACACTTTTGGTAGTATATAGACACACACACACACACACACACACACAGATGCAGCCCGCATCTCCTGATCTATTGGTTTTCCAGCTGGAAATGAGTCATGATGGCAGGAGTGAATGAGCGGCAATAAAAAAGCTGTTAATATCTACTCTATTAATTCCGTCCCAACAGAGTTTGGTCATATTTACTTCACTTAGACCGAGGAAGGCCCACACACAAAGAATAAATCAACATTTTTAAATGGATGGATCCTCTGCTCTCGATGCACAGAGGTGGAGGATTATGAGCAGCACAAGTGCGTATGAATGGCCGGAATTTACTAAGAGCAGCGTCTTCTGAACAATTACAAACTAACAGATAACTTTATGTACCACTTTATAAAGATGCAATAAGACAAGAAAGATTTTTTTTATCCCTTGTGTCAGGAGCATGCTCAGTGCAGCGAGGGTAATAAAAATAAGACAATTTTTAAAAAGCCAATGCACTCACGGCATTTATCAGACACCTTTAAGCAAAGTGACTTCCATTCCCTAACTACAGGGGGAAGTCTCTCCCTGGCGCAACTTGGGGTTAAGGGTCTTGCTTAGGAACCCAGTGGGGGTTTTGCTGAAGGTAGGATTTGAACCCATGAGCTCTTGGTCCAGAGGCATGTATCCTACCCACTATATCACCATCGCCCCAAATTTTCTTCTGATTCCAGTACTTTGTGTACTAATTAAAAAACACGTTTAGACTAAAGACGATTAAGACGTGTTATTTCATACATACTTTTCTGTAATATTTTATCATTTTAAAATTATAAAACGATGAAACTCGCTTACAGTGAGGTGCTGTGCAAAAGTCGTAGGCACCTCTGTGTTACGCCTGGGGTGGTAAAGGATGCACAGACATGAACGGGTTAAATGCTTCAGCAGAGTTTAATAAAGTCCAACACAAAGTATACTCAAACCAAGGTTCCAGGAATTCCTGCAATGTCTCTGCTCGTAAGGTTTCTAACAACATAAACACAATCCAGGCAACATCCAGGACTCCGTCTGTTCATAAAGTGTCTCTGCTTGCTGCGTCCTGGTTGCACTGTCTCTGGGGCAGGGCTGCTTACATGAGACCGACCGCTCTCTCTCTCAACGGTGATTCGACTCACTGCACTGCAGAGTTGAGGATACGGTTTCTCGCTCAGGGTTCTCAGTTTCTCTCGGTCTCCCGTCTTGGCTTGCCCGCATAGTCTCCCAGCCACCTCCAGGTCTACAGTCACGGTGTCCACACAATTCTTCCCTAAGTGTCTGCAATCACACAATGCAGACACTTAAGGTTCATTAGTACCTGTATAACTCACAGGTGGACTCGTGCTGGAAGATCTGACAGCCCTCGGGTTGCCAGATCCCCCCTCACCACTCACTCCCACGCAACATGCATACTTACCCTGGTCTCGAGTTAAGTCATCCCCTAATACTCGGGCGATGGACTACACTACGCGATCGAGATCGCACGGGTGTAACACTCTGCAGATAGTTTAAAGATATTTTTTTTGTTAAAGTTCCTCCAGCTGTTGTTTGGAATTGTGAAACTCCACCAGCAGCTAATGATTTAATTTAACGAAGTCAAACCAGGTTTCTGATGGAACTTCAGCGATACCGGAACACACTGATACATATTTTCTTCATGATGCTATAGTGCTTTTTCTTTTTGGTTTTATTTAGTATTTTTAGTCATAGTGAAGATAACACTCTGTGTTAATCAAAACAGTGTTTAAAGAATATTTTTAAAAGCCGAAGACCTTTGCACAGTACTGAGTATCTTATCAGGGTCATCATGAAAAACAACATCTACTGAAGTCATGTGAACCAGTTGTGTATGTTTGTTTGGGTTTTATAATGCGTATTTGTTCCTGTGTGTTTCAGTAACTCTGCTCTTGCCCTCCGCAGGTCTAGGAGAGAACAGGAAGTCAATAGGCTGTACTATGAGTCTAAAAGATGGCTTTGGTGGAACTGGCTGGCTGTGGAGAGCCGGAAACTGCCTCTTTCTGTCCGTGTCTCTTGTGGTCGTCCAGATTTGGGCAGATTTGGCCTACGCCAAAGATACACACTACTCCTGGAAAACAGGTACGCTGGATTAACTTCCCTCTTCATTTTCTTGGATTAGAGCTTGAAATCACAACCGACACACACCAGATTCGTGTCTGGACACCGTTTCTGAATTATTAGTGCAGTGGTTCCCAACCTTTTTTCCATAAAGCCCCCCCCCCCGCCTGTCCGAGACAAGCCAGACCCCCCAACCCTAACTCCTACCCGCATAGGTGCACAAAGAAAATTAGGTGATTAATTACACTTTTATTTGAAAAAATAAACAATGGTTGTAGGTTTTTGTGTTTATACTCTTATACACACACACATACGTTTACGTTTCTCAGACTTTGGGATTTTATGTGTACAAATGTAATTTTGGTGCAGACAAAATTGTGTGCACCCTCTGCGATCTCTAGCGCCCCCCTAAGGCGGGCCCAGACCCCAGGTTGGGAACCACTGTAGTAGTGGGTTCACATTTCACAAATTAGGAACCAAATTTCTTTAACGGGTTTTTGCCTGCATTCATTCCTGCTCTCCTGATCTCATTGTTGGCAGGAGCTGGATAGTGAGAACAATGCCGTATGAAATAATATATATATACTATGTTCAGTTGAAGTGAATTTATTAAACACATTTCTGGTGGCAATTTCATTTTTTTCATTTTGTTCAGTGATTTGATCATTATTGTCTTCAGTGACACTGTTCAGATCTTCTCTCAGTCTACATTTGGTCTAATTACCTCAGTCTACAGTCACGGCTAGATTACGGTCGGATTCATCAGTTTGTCCGGTTATCGTTTTAGTCAGAAGTTTTTTGAACCACAGTCGGATTCAGAATTTTGTCAGACTTCAATCTTGTTTGGAATGATGTCAACCTAAAGTCACATTCAGGAATTTGTCGGGCTATTGTCAGTGTCTGAATGTTTTTACAGTACAGTCACATTCAGAGCTTCATGAGAGGCAACAGTCATATACAACTACAGGTTCAGACAGAATACTGTCAAATGTGTTCATACAGAAATATTTTGGACTGCAGTCGGGGTCAAGAAGAACTTTATGGAGCTACATTTAGGGCAAAGAACCGTTATTGTTCAAGATCCTGATCTTTACTGTGTTCTTGGCATTGATGTGCTGAATACCAATGTGCCCAATGTCCACAAAACTCAAGAAACCAACTGGCATACTTGGTCTAACCCATGCAGGAGGGTCAAACTCCGGTCCTGGAGGGTGGGCGTCCAGCACAGTTTGATGGTTCTCCCCCTTTAAACACATTTACTAAACCTGACAATTAACTGGCGAGATGAACCAGGTGTGTCTGAGCAGGGAAATCACCAAAACCTGCTGGACCACTGCCCTCCAGGACCACATCCCTGCATTACAATCAACACAAGTACAGAAATTATACTTGGACTTCACGTTTTTATTGAGCTACCTAAGAGTTCTGTTATTAATAAATACGGATGTAAAATTTGGGTTCTCTGCAGATTAAAGTAAGCCAGCGAGAAAACTGTTGACTTGTATTAGTTGTTTGTATTAGCTGTGCTTGGTATGGGTTTGTGTGTTGGTGGAGGTGCTGGGCTTTGTGGATCAGAAGTAAAGCCCTGTGGGCTGTGGCTTTTCCTGTTTGTTTCAGAGGAGGAATCCCTGGCTTTCATGGTGACGGTACTTTGATCGTTCATGTCGGCTTTAATGATGTCGGTGCGTTTGCTTCCTGCAACAAGACGCGTTCATGTTTCCGCAATTCACATCAATCACCAAAGACACAATTTCTGTAAACAGTCACTGGGGCCCTCTGGGGGCCTCTGAGGGCCCTTTATGGTTCCTGGCCTCTTCTGTTATTGTCGTAGATTGTCCAAAACAGCACACTTAGAGAAAAGAAGGGGGAAATCTGCTTACCCTAGCATCTCCTAATGTACCATAACTGCTATCAGTAAATGCCGTCAGCAAATGTTCACACGATGTGGGGCAGCTGGAATCTTCAAATGGTGTACAAATAGCACTGTATTGCCTTGTTGACTCTGTTTTTGTCTTGTCTTTTGTCTTTGAACAGCATTACCGTCTCTTTGTGGCAAGGGAACCGCTCTTCGTTTATAAATAAGAGGGTCTGAAACAAGGGGAACAGATGTTTATATAGTTCTCTTAAGTATTTAAAAAGAACAAATATCAACTAAACAAACGTTTCTCTAAAGGTAAACCCGTATCCGTACTGAACAGTGTACACTGAACTCCCGCATGGCTAGAATGTAAAATACCGACATTACCCCTGTATAGACTGGACTGTAATTCTTGTACGCACTTTTTCTTTGGTATGCCTGTCATTTTCTGTGGTATAAGCAGGTAAATACAGTAATCATTTAATTTACAGTAATACAAATACAGGGCTTCGGAATCATAAAACTTTATTTATCCTGGAGGATATTGTTTATGTGGTGACTGCCACAACACACAGACGCAGAGACACAAGAAAATATTAAATAAAACGTAAGACAGAAGACAATAATAAAATAAATAAAATAGCTCAAATATAAGTCTAAATAGATCCTAATAATAAAATAAAGTAAAATAAGTGGAAAGAAAAACGACCATTAAATGAATATCATTATTAATATTGCACTAGCGCCTCATAGAGGACAGCGTACAATATAACAGCGTACAATTTGGTACCTGGTGAGAACATTGTATAGTATTGCACATACACTGTTGCACATCACAGCAAAAGTGATGGACATAGTCTTCCACACAATGATAGTTTTTAAACCTGTAATAAATACACAGGGGCAGCAGCAGCTTATTGCACACATTATTGTGTTGGTGTGTGACTGAGGGAGGTGTTGTAGAGTCTTATGGCGGTGGGAAAGAAGGATATTCTTTAGCGTTCAGTGGAGCTCCTTAAGATGGTCAGTCTGTGGCTAAAGATACTTCTCAGGTTGTTCACCATCCTGTGGAGTGGGTGGTCTGCATTGTCCATGATAGACTGAAGTCTGGACAATGTTCTCCTTAAGAGGAACAAAAGCAAAAACACAAGAACACTCGAGACGCTCCACTGGGGAAATTCTGGACTGCAGTGTCAGAGGGCAGCAGCCAATCAGCAGAAAGGAGAAATACATAACGTTCTTGGATTGGCTACTTTTTAACCTCCCGCCACTTAGTACAGCTGACTCTGACGTCCAGAGCCGGGGCCTTGTCTGCCACGCCCCCTCGTGCTGGTTGTTTGTTTGGGTGTGGCGCTGAGCAGTGGAGGCTCATTCCGTTCAGGTGTCTGATTGCTTTGCTAACCACCGTGCCCAAACATAAACAACCAGCACAAGGACGAAGGGGCGTGATGGATGAGGTCCGGATGTCACAGTCAGCTGTACACAGAGGCGGGAGGTGTAAAAGAAGCCAATCCGAGAACGGGATTTATTTCTCGTTTCTAAAAATCTGCGATGGACTGAAACTGCGACTGCTGATCCGCAGTAAAGGGGCAGGTTATATATGTATAAGATTTCTCTTTAGATTAGGTGCCTGTGTGGCTTTGTTGTTTTCACATCTGAATAAAATGCTGAGGCAAGAATTACTTTTCCTTCTGAGACAAAACATGTTGTACATTTATCCCAACGCATTAGTGATCACACCGCAACATCTTTGACAAAAGAACGGACTTTGCATCGCTCTGGAATAATGCAACTCTTAGTAAAGTGATGTATGCTCAGTGGGGGATTATCCGTCTCTGGGCCTCTGGTGACAGGCTTCTCCTTAGAGAATGCAATCACATATAATAATGTATATAGTAATCTGTACCCAGTCCTCAAAGCCGGGGTAAATAATTACTCACCGCCGAGGCTGGCTGCAGATTTATGGGCTCGGCTACAAGTAAGATAGCATCCTGCACATGTTGTTCTACTTTGTGCACAACAGTGAAATCTGATTTCGGCCTTGAATCTCTCAGGCTCGGTCAGGAGACGTGTGTGTTTTTCACCTCGGGAATGATTTATTTCCAGGGTTTTTTCTTTGTGCTGCTTTCTGAGGAGAACATCGTCAAAACGACTTTGAGCAGGGCTCTCGGACAGAGACTAAACCTCTAGTTTATGTCATTACTATTCACTGGTTGTTGTTTATACGCTTTTCATCCATAATTGTCTTTTTTATGACTTTAAAGATGCCACAGAGAGCCATGATACGTTCAAAAAAAGCATAATATCAGGATCAGGACTTTTCTATGTGGTCTCGAGGTGCATTCTGCCAAATGTTCTCTCCCACTGGTTAGGACTTCGGGAACAGTCTCTACACATTAGTATAATGTGCTCCCTGTATTTTCCCAGTTTTTCTGCCTTTTTCCTCATTTTCTTGTTTGTGTCACTGTTTATGTCCCTCTGTAACATGATCATTTGTTTTGTTTACCCTCGCCATGTGACTTCGTTATTATTTTGGTTAGAATCCTGCAACAGACATAAGAACGGGGGAAAACGACTGAAGAATGTTACAAAAAGCCACGGGAGAACATTACAGTTACTACAATAATTAAAAAGAGGAATAAACCAATCAAATTCTGCTATATAATGGGTGGGACTTAATTTGTGTGTGGGTTGAAAAGCCCCTCTTCACCAGTGGTCACCAACCCTGGTCCTGGAGATTCAACCTTCCTGAAAGGTCTATAATCTGTTATAAGACCTGCTCTGGGTAATGAGCTTGTTCAGATGTCTCTGATTGGCTGTAGTCTTAAGGGGTGGGGCCAACATGTTAGATGCAGGTTGGAGGTAACCATTGCAGAAGAGTAGATCTCCAGCACTAATCTTTAAAGAACTACAACTCATGGAGCTATTTATGTCTCTGCATGTTGGCTTTCTCTCAAATGTTTTTAAAAGGCTCTTCACAGAACCCTTGGTGGAACCCTTTGAGAATGGTTCTTCGGTGGATCCTTGGCAAAGGCAACAGCAATCTTCAAAAGCATTCCAACTCAAAGAACCGAACCACCAACAGGACTATGCTCTTAGCAGAAAAGGGTTCCATAAAGTACCATAAATGTAACGGTAGTGGCAATACATCAATGGAAAAAGTTATTTGAAATAACCTTTTAAAAAAGCTTCTGAGAGAAATCCATCATGCATAGAACAGTTTAAACATTCCAGTGGTGAATCTTCATTCTCTGGTGGTGATGGAGCTCCTCTGGGATAAATTGATCCACCACCATCAGTACCTGACCTCACTAATGACTGAATCCGTCAAATCTCCAGCAACGTTCCAACATCTAGCCTTCCCTGAAGAGTACAGGCTGTTACTGCAGGAGAGGGCCGCAAATCCCCCTATTAATTCCCCGATTTCAGAAGAACAGGTGTCTACTAATATGTGTATGTTCATCCGTGCTAATCATCAGAGGTGGTTGATCACGCTCTGCAACAACCATTATCCACGCTTCTACAATAGATATCTTTCACGATCAGCATAATCGCTCAAGCAAACAAATGTTAAATGGTCGGGATTATGGTATGATTGGAGCCATTAGATATGCAAGGCTACAAATGAGACATGCCTGGTCATGAATTATTAATATTTTTCATGTAGAACCTCATAGCTAGTGTGTGGGCAGAGGTATTCTGCAGCAGCAGTTCATTTGTTATTGCAAGCTTGATAATCTCTGTGTAACTGCTAATTCTAAATGCTAATTCTTCGTGCTGCCTTGTTGGGACAGTGCAGATCTGGATTTATACTCACTGGCCACTTAACTGGACTTTGACTTTCTGGCCACTTCATTGAAATCTCCTACCTTACAGTTCCACTGTGCAGGTATACAGGCTGTAGGCTGCCCCCTTCCACTCCATCCATCACTGATCAGTTCCTACCCACATGACTGCTGTTGTCCAGAGATACATAACGCTGTTATGTTTTTCTTTTCATTGCACTGTTTTTAATTTCTATCTCCTACAATACACATGTCCAATGCCTCTCTTTGTCTCCAGTGTTCCCAGACAACAGTGACTTGTTCTCATGTGGTGCCGTGACCCTGGAACCTTCACATCTCCAAGAACATTGTAAATTAATGGAGGCTGAAAAGTACAACACTTTTCACTTTCAGTTGCTTTGGAGGCATTTTTAAACAGTTTGCTTGTCTACAGGCGGCTGCCAGACTTAAAACACGCTTCCTGTGGTTTCAGGTTTAGTTTTTTTCCCCTCTTTTTCTGCAAGTCCGTTCACATTAAGGTTTTTTCCCAGTGTGGTGTGTACTTTAGGCTCGACCTTCGTCTTTGTCTGAAACACAGAAGGGTGCCTGTGGCCGTGGGCAGCCGAAGGATCATTTAGCTCTTTAAACAAAGCACTCTCATTAGCGTTCACGAGGATCAGCCTCTTTTTCTCCATTTTTCCCTTTGCAGGCTGCGAGAGGACGTGATTGGTGACCAGGTTGGACTCTGCACAGAACGGTCCCTTATGAAACCCCTTTGGAAAACCCATCAGCCAGTCTCAGGTTTAGTTTTGGGTTTATTTGGGTTTTAAGTCGCTGTGCCCAAATCCCAGATCACTTTTTCTTAAAGGTCAATAGTAAGAGACAATGTGCATAGAGGGGCAAGGCTGGAGGTTTAATGCTGAGGTTTAATGCTGAGGTTTCAAATTAAGAAGTGAATCAGCTCACATTTGTTCAAATACAGTTACTCGAAATGTTCTTTAAAATAAATAGCATCCTCTTAAATCCTCCTGTGACACTCAGTGGCCACTTTATTGGAAATACTGAACTCATGCTTCCTCTCACTGAAAACACCAACAATACTGCGCAAAAGTCTTGAGCCACCCCTCACTTCTTCGTATTTTGTTTCCAAAGATCCATACCTTGTATTTTTAATGTGTTTTAAAGTTCTCCAGGCTTCCTGAAGGACTTTCAGAGCCTCTCATTTCCAGTCCAGTCCCTGAACCTGACCAGTTTCAGAG
>JBBPDC010000002.1:130330-140502 GCA_037974485.1 Hemigrammopetersius urotaenia
CCTGATACAACTTCAGTACCAGCACAGTACAGTTTAGAACCTGATACAACTCCAGTACCAGCACAGTACAGTTTAGAACCTGATACAACTCCGCTACCAGGACAGTACAGTTTAGAACCTGATACAACTGGGTAGGCAGAATGACTTCCTTTCCCATCACAAAATAATCAGTGCAACGTACTCCCTCTGATATACAGTGGGATTAATAGGTGATTTCTTTACCTTCAGTGTGAAGATAAATTTATTTTCCCAAGCATGACTGGTCAGTAATAATTACTCTTAATCCTCAACCTTGAGCATTAGACCATATGGCTAATGAACATTCTTTATCCAAGTATGTGGGTTAACAATAGGCTCCATAATAAGCTTCATTGCATCCATACAGCACGGGTTTTTTTTAGTACACTGATAGGGGACTGTAGTTGGATTTTATGATTGGACAAGCCCCAGTGAGAATTTAGTGTGTGAGAGCCACTCTCTGTGTTTGTGGACCTACAGGATGATCAGATTTAGTGTCCTGCTGGGAATTCTCTCAGTCCTGATGGCCAGGTCAGCCTTGGGTTTGGTCTCATCTGACTTCACTGATTACATTTGCTCTTTAGTGTCTGAGAATCCCAGCGAAGTGAGCTGGTGGTAAGCAGAACTGGAACGAATACATGCTGCCCTAATTGAAGTTCTGGGGGATAGTGATAGAATCCCACAAAACGGCAGCCTAGATTTCCAGGTGACAACATATCCCAGAAAAACAAGGTCACTGGAATGGAATTGGCCCAAATGAATCAATATTGGAGCTGAATTAGTTTCACTAGAACAAGAGTGCGTAATGTAACTTAGGTTTATGGGAACAGGATTACTATAAGAAGGGAGATCATCTATTTACTCTCAGACAGTAAAACATACACACAAACAAAACTGCCAGAACCCAGTGGTCCAGAGGCAAGTATCCTACCCACTTGGCCAACACCACCCCTCACAGTCTGTGAAAATTACACACACTGCAGATTCATACTGGACTGAAATCACTTCACAATGATTGCTGATTCAAACTGGATTAAAATAAATCATTATTACTGTAACCCTTTACATTATATATTAATACTGGATTAAAATATCCATACAGCAGTCAATCAAAGACTCTGACAGAGGAAAGTAACACTGATGATTTGATTACATTGTTTCCTATCATGGTTTGGAATCATTCAGGCAGCAGTTGAATAGTCAGAAGCATGTTGGAAGCACTGTAAGACACTTTGACAAGAAACAAATGGTGATGTCTTGATGATTGAACATCTCAAACACTGATTGCGTGCCATTGTCAAAACCTACCAAAGGTTCTCCAAGGAAAGAGAACCGGAGAACCAGTAAACGGTTCCTGGACCCCCTAGGTTCACTGGGGGTCGTAGGGAGTGAAGACTAGCATGTCTGGTATGATCCCTTAGAAGAGGGGTCAGAACATACAGTGCAGGATCTCATGCTAGTGCAGAAATCACAGCACCTTGAGGTCTTGAGGAGTCCAGACCTCATTGGGTCATTGGGACCTACACAATGTTAGGCAGGTGGTTTTATGGTTGATCAGTGTTTATCTACCCCAGTCCAGAGCACAGATGTGTTTTTTATGAAGTCCACCTTATATCTTGCCCATATATCAGCTGAACCATTCCCAAGGGGTCACTTTGTAGTTTACAGGTACAAACCATAGTTCATCTGTTTTTCTACACCATCTGTTAGCCCTTCAGCAATTATCAGGACCTCCAGGGTCATCAATAAATAGGCTTGTTAATGTGTGTTATAACACAAGCAGATGATGCTAATATTTTAAAAAAGTACTAGACACTTATGCATCTCATTAACGTCACTGTCCATGTTATAGTCTTTTATCTGAACCAGTCTGTCCAGCTTGTCTGATTATGGTGTATCTGGTGGTGGTATCTGTAGAAATAGATTTGTTTATTAAGCTCTGTATGAAAGTGACAAATAAAAGTGTGCTCTTTGAATCTTGGGACTCTTGGGATTAAAAGGGAAGTGAATATTTAGGGGAAAAAAGCCAAATGTCAAGTCTCCCCTTCTCTCCAAAATGAGGGCAGGCGCAATGGCAGACATCCTTCTATTTTATTTACAAAAAGCAAAACAGGCACGAGGGCCTGAAACAAAACAAAGAACTATAACAAACAGATATAGAAGAACACACAAACAATACTAGCATGACGTTGGACTGACAACCTAGGTTCAAGCCTAACTGAACTAAATACAAAACTAACAAGTTCCAGAACCAATCAAAACAAATACAAGACCATTGTGCTCATCATCATAATAAGAGTCCCCTGAACTAAATAAAAAAGCATAGAAACATAGAAACCATCACATTAGCACTTTCTTTTACGGTCCCTTAAAGTTCTAGATTTTAGCTGGGTAGATATAAGTTATGAGTCCAGAGTACTAGGTCATATTTAATAGTATGACAACATAGTATGAGTTCCATGTCTGAATGGAAGTTTTGGGTGAATTTGTCACGTACCCAAAAAAGAGATTTCTTGTTATTTAGGGCATATAGACAGTACACAGTGAAATACAACCAAGTTCCATAGTACACAGAATGTGCAGCATACAATAAATAATGGGTGTTTACAGTGGCATTTGGTGTGTAAGTTCAGGTGTGTGTGTGTGTGTGTGTGTGTGTGTGTATAATTTATGATTCAGTTCTGACTGATGAGTCTGATGGCCTGTGGGAAGAAATTGTTTCCTGTTCTGGCAGTGGAGTCGCGAATACTACAAAACATTTTGCCAGATGAGTGGATGGTGTGTGTGGAAGAAGAGGGTGTGAGAGGGGTGTATGAGGGAGAAGAGGTGTGTGTGGGGGGGTGTCCTTTCCACAGTCTCAAGTAGAAACACTTCTGGACCTTCTTGGCAATAGAGCTGCTGTTGGGGATTCAGAACCTGGTGCTCTTCACTGACCCACTGATGTTCAGCAGATAGTGATCACACCACGTCTCCCAAAAGTCAACAACCATCTCTTTTGTTTCGTCTACATTCAGATACAGGTTGTTGGTTCTGCACCAGTCCATTTTCTGTTGCATTTCCTGTATGCTGCCTTGTCGTTCCCACTGATAAAGCCCTGTGCATTGTTGTGCAGTCATGGATCATCAGCGAAAGCCACAGGGGATTGAGCTCACAGCCTTGGGGGGGCCCTGTGCTCAGCATGGTGGCGCTGCTCAGCATGGTGGTGCTGGAGATGTTGCTCCCAATCCAAGATTCAGTTACAAACGAAGGTGATCAAGCTGTTCTATCAGATGCTGTGGTATGGTGGTGTTGAAACTGAACTAAACTCTATGAACAGCATGGTCTCATAAGTGCCCTTTTTGTCCAGAAGTGTGAGGGCCAGGTGAAGGGTAGTGGTCCACTGAGCCATTGGGACGAAACACAAACTGATCTTCTGAGGGGAACAGCTGTGATTTTATGTGCCTTGTGATGAGCACATAATGATGATGAACCAAGACAAAATGACACAAAAGTAACTTCTATCAGAATGTAGTGAAATATCTAATAATTATACAGAACAAATTCACAATACTTTTACTGTTAAATGTCTTACATTTAGCCATTTGATACCTAGAACTTAAAGAACTGCACCTAATAATAAGAGCCCATTAAAATGGTCAAAACACACCTGACCGCTCCATTGCTGTGTGTGTACATTTGTTTACCTTAGCAGGACTTTCGAGTAACTCCTGTAAAACTGTTAGAGCAGTGGTCCCCAACCTTTATTTGGTCACGGACCTGTTTAATATCAGAAACTATGTTCACGGCCTGGCCTTTAAGGAGTGGCAGATAAATATACGTATTTATACAAATAAATGATGCGCATAAAAATGGAGATATTTTAAAAATATAATAATGGGGGTATCTTTAAAATATAATAATAAAATAGTAAATCCAATGTCTACTCGCAGCTTTATTAACAGCATTTTCATAACAACGAGCCGACAACATAACACGGGTAGCATCCACGTTTTTTTTCTGTGCAGCCGGCGGACCGATACCACATGACCCAGAGGCCCGGGGGTTGGGGACCACTGTGTTAGAGGACTCATTTCTACAAGCAGGTTCAGGCTCAAAAACAAGGGTCTTGAAAACAAGGATCCAACACGTCCTCAACCGCTGATGATGCTCCAAGGTTTTATTGTAATGTATGCAGCCTTGAGGTTCTCCTGGGGGCTCTGAGCACATCCTCCCACCAGACGTGCCCATCAGAGTTCACACCCCGGAGTTTATTTATGTAAAATGTACTGTGGGAAAAGGCGAAAGTGACATTATGAGCCTTCTCACACTATCAGCAGGCGCGTCTCATCCTTCAGACATTTATATGCGACATTAAGGAGGTTTTCTGGACCACCACAGACCACCAGATGAGAATGGGATGCCTCACGCTGGTTTTCTGTCAGGTTTCATTTAGTGGTGTTCGGATCGAGCGTGTAGCAACACTCAAATGGCTCGGCTGGTGTGTATCCATCACGGCTCCCAGCTGCACGCCGATGGTGTCCTTCCTGCCAGGGCTCCTTCCCTCGCCGTCTATATTTAACCAGCGGGAGGTAAATATTTAGTGAGCTACGAGTGTGACGGTGTGCCCAGAGAAAGCCAGCTAGTCGCTCTAGGCTAAAACAAAGACACCGAAGCTGTCAGAGCGACAGGAGAGGAAGAGCAGAGCAAAAGGAGAATGAATGCTCATGAGTTCCTGTGACACTCGGAGTCCCCCGGGTCCTCCATGCTCTCACTAGTTACTCTCACCAGCCCAAGAACAAGAAGATGCCACCACGGTCACTGGGCAAAGTGTGCCACGCTCTTGGAAGTCAAGAATAATTAATGCAGTGATTTTTTAATTACGCACCTCCTGCTGGTGCAGCTGGGCATGTAAACATCAGAGACATCAAATAATGTGCTGCATAATAATAAATAACTGGTGTTTACTGTGGCAGTTGGGGTGTAAGTCGTTTTGTTTAAGGCAGAACAGTTCAGTTGTTTTATGAATTGTGTAAGGAGAGAAAGAAATTCAGTTCAGGGACGTGTTATGTGTCAGAGATGGGGACTGAGTCATAACTTGTACACAATGTTCATTTCATGGAATTATTTATTTATATCTCGCACTCTTTCCAACGACCCGAAAACCGTTCACCTCACCCCGGTGTCCCATTACTTTTGTCTGAGGTGAGCGGTTTTCAGCTAATAATGGTTTTCGAGGGGTCACCGAGCCCCATCTAACTGTGGAGTTTCACATTTAGAGTGAGAGATATATTTTTTATATTTAACATTTAGATTTAAGATCATTTAAGGCAAATCCTCCATGTTGGTGAGGGCAGATCACAGCACGCAGCCTCGCCCCATGCTAAGCAACAGCCAATTGTAACTGTGGGGCGTGGCCAATAAGCATATCTCATTTGTAAAAGTGCAACATTTAGTTTTAAGATTTAACATTTAGACATATACAGTATTTAACACTGAGATATAGATTTAACATTTAAATTTAACATTTAACATTTAAGACTTGACTTGGACTCTAGCACAAAGATTTGAGACTTGACTTGGACTTGGTATAGTGACTTTTGAACATCTCTGGTAAATGTGCATACTGGCTTTTTACTGGATGCAACATCGTTGCCCCACCAATATCAAATTTGAATAATCATTCTCAGTTTTCTCTTATATAGTCCAGTACTACCTTCTGGCTATGACACAATCACACAGTGCTGGTCTGAAGGTGTGAAGCTCCACCTCCATCTTCTCAAACTGCCACTAATGCAACATATAGCCTCAACACACTAACTGGTCATTTGTGAGCAAACAAATGCATTGCTGAGGTGAAGAGGGAGGACCACCCTACCCACCCAGAGAGAGAGAGAGGATAGTTATACTCAGTGATGGGGGAGAGGGAGGACCACCCTGCCCACCCAGAGAGAGAGAGAGAGAGAGAGGACAGTTATACTGAGTGATGGGGGAGAGGGAGGACCACCCTACCCACCCAGAGAAAATACTCTGAAAATGTTTAGTACCAAATACCCTACACTATATTCTGTGTTCAGTAAGAGAGTGAATATAAATATCATAAATGACTAAATTACTACTGAAGTAGTTCATTTATGAATATAAATAGTAGTTTAGAGTCGATGCTGAGTCTGTTATTACGTGAGTTATTGACAAAAGTAGTAATATTCCATGTAAAAACACACTGTAAGGACAAAAGTATTGGGATGCCTGACCATTCGACTGGCCATTACACCAACAGGGACTTTAAAGACTTTAATATGGAGTCTGTAATATGGAGTTTCTGTGGGAATTTGTGTCCATTCATTCTGTAGAGCATTTATGAGATCAGGCACTGATGTTGGCTTGCCACATCTGTTTCAATTCCATGGTCTTATGCCAATACTTTTGTTCATGTAGTGTAATGTAGTGAAATTTGAAAATTGATAACTAAGGAAGAAAAATAGAATGAAATAAAAAATAAACCTCCAGTGTGAAGTCCACAGCAGCAGAAGAGCTGGTCCAGCCTGACCGCAGCGTGTGTTGAGCATTAGAGTGGCTCGGCTTGTCGAAAAGGCCGCGTTTGTACTGTTTACAAGCAACGAGTGAGCAATCACTGGAGCCTATCAGCAGCACTCAGTTTTAAAGCTGTAATGCTCCCTAAGCCGCTTGCGCAGGAAGCACTCAGACACGGAGGAGCATCTACTCGCGCCTTTAATGACCCAATCATTACGCTGGCTCTCGCGTTGCTCTTATATAAGTGATGGCTCCTTTCCAGGCTGAAGAGGCTGATTCTTCTGTGGAAGCCGCGAACGCTCGGTACAGTAAAGCGAGCACCGAGTCCTCCGCCAGCATTTAAATCACCCACAGGCAGCAGCGAGTAGAGACAGAATGTATTACAGAGTTCAGCATCCACCCACAAGGCCTAATGGAGCATACACTATCCTTCACTGTCAGAAACACCGGGCCTCCCGCTAAACACCTCCTTCATCTGCTGCCGGAGAAAAGGAGGAGAAAAAAGAGGAGAAGGAGCTGCTATAATGATGCAAGCGCACAATCAGCGTTCACGCTTTCGGCCTTCTCTAGTATGACGTTTTTGTCGGGCGGAGCCACCTCTGGAGGATATAAATCATCGACATTTTGGTTTACAATACAAAATGAAGTTATAACTTTTGCTCAGGCTATGTTTTATGTTTCATTATGTTTTCCTGTACACAAAAACTTGTACAGAAGTGTTTCCACAACTCAAAGGTTACCAACCTTCTGCCATGTTTAGCGCTAAAAATGGTGCCCCTCCCACTTATTTTATGTTTCATCAAATCAGGGACTTCTGAGGAAGTTCATTAGCCAGATCAGGTGTCAAATTCTAACGAAGACTGATCTTTGGGACCAAGGTTGGGGATCACTGGCCCACCAAGACCAACACAATGGGTGAAGCATGGTCACCAATCCTTCTCATGGCGATCTACTAAACAACAATGGAGACACACACTAACAACTGGGAAGTTGACAAAGTACAAGCACCACTGTCTGTTAGAGCTGAAGATACATTTCATTGGGAGTTTTGACACCAACAAATTTGATCTTTAATGCTGTCAAAAACATGAAGCTGTACCAGGCAATGGCAGTGTTCGTATTGGAGGTGTCACATCTGGGCCGTGCCCTTCCAGAAAGAAGGCACTGGCGTACACTTTCATCTTTTAGTTTCTTTGTTTAAGCACAGAAACAAAGGAGGCGCGAGGGCCCAAACTTCAAACAAAGAGAGAATCTGAACGAACACAGTATTTAATAGAAGTGCAAACCCCAAACACCTGAACATAATTGTACATTGATCCCTGGCTTTTAATAATGAAACTCAAAAATACAGCAAAGTTATAAAGAACAGCAACATTATTAATGTTTTATAAAAAAAAACTGGAGGCTGATTCCTCCAGTACAAAAACCTGCTGGCCATCATTTCTGTGTGAAAATAAACAAATGTAGTCGATACTCAATTTAAAGTTGTTGCTAAATAATTGAGAATACATACAGACTACGTCGTGGCAGATACTGAATAATTTAACGTATACAGCAAATAATTTACAGTGGATACTGAATCATTAATAGTAGATGGTGAAGAATCGATAGTAGAAACTGCATCATTTATAGTAGATACTAAATAATTGTGAATTGTGAATAATCAGTGAACTCGATGTTTCTTCTGCTCCAGGTTCAGGAAGTCGCCGTGTGAATGGTGGAGTCCAGAAGGTGGAGCATTAACCGGCTGGAGCTGCTGTAAGTGATATATCCTTTTAGTTCAGTGTTTACTGAACACACAGCACTGACCTTTCACTGTATGGGAGGGGGGTAATTTACTCACTGCTGAGGCTTCAAATGGCAGTGGATGCAGAGAAAGAGAGAGAAGGAGAGAGATGAGGAGATAAAGAGGAGAGAGATAGAGAGAGAGAGAGAGAGAGAGAGAGAGAGAAAGAGAGTGACTGTAATGCTTTATATTATTTCTTATATTCTTTAGTTTTCTGCCTCTGTGTGACTTGGGACAGTGGAAGAGAAGTCTTTCTCATCCACACTAAGCCTTTGGGTGGTGTGTGTGATCCTGAGCCCTGAAGCATTCCTCCAGTTCTGCAGATGTTCCACAGGTGGGTTTCACCCCAGAGTGAAGTTCATGAACCCCCCAAAAGTCTCCTGATTTCCACGTAAATCTGATGTAAAATGTATCAAGGTGTGTTTCAGGTTTTAGGTGTCCATATCACTTTAACTCAGAGCCATTCTCACCCTCATCAAAGGCACCAGGGCTGAAAACAGGAACATTCTGATGAAGTTAGAAATTCTTGATGATGAGATTAGCTGTGGCTTCAGGATGAGAAGCTGCAGGACTTCTCTGACGTGTTGATGAGCGTAATGTTGATGTATGTAAGGATCATAAAGAGCTCCACATTCACCTGATCGTGTTCTAGATAAACTGTATGCGTGTGTAATTCAAAGTAAACACAGAGTAATTCAAAGTACATACTCAGTAATTCAAAGTAAACACAGAGTAATTCAAAGTACATACTCAGTAATTCAAAGTAAACACAGAGTAATTAATAGAAAACAAAGCATGGGAAATACTGATTGACTCAAAGAATACTATTAATTCAAGTAAATTGTGGCAAATACTGAGGAGTTCATGGTAGATACTAAACAATTCAAAGTAAACACTGAGTAATTAACTGTGAATGCTTAGTAATTCATAGTAGATACTGAGTAGTTGGAAGTATTCAGTTATTCATAGTAAATACTAAGTAAGTCACAGTAGATACTGTTATCTTGAGTAAATACTGACTAATTCTTAGTAAATACAGAATATTTCAGAGGAGATATTCAATTATTTGTCCCAGTTACTGGATAATAACTGAATATCAGTGACTGAATAGAAAGCTTGCTGGTTCTGCCTCCTGCCTAACCTCTGTTTTGAATGATAATTATAATTTCAACACGGAAACGCCTGAGCAAACTTGACTCGCGTTCACATCCTGTTGCCCCAGGCCGCTCAGTGTTACACCATCAAAGTGTTTCTGCATCAGTAACGTTGCGAGACTCTGCGCCGCACCTGCGACGTCCTCGCGATCTCTGAGCGTCTGCGTTCTGAAGGTTTCTGCTGCGGCACGGAGACCCGAGCAGCCCAGTCGCAGGGAGTCCCTCTGAAAAAGGGAAACGCCTGGAGATCGATTTGAAAAAGCCTGACAGTTGGTTCGGGGATTGCATCCCTTTTTTTATTTGCCAGCAATTGCAGAAAGCATAAACAGTGTCTTTTCTTCAAAGCAATTTTTCCAAAAGCCTCACCAAAGGCAGCGCCGCATTTTAAAAAGGGCGAACGCTTCGTTTGGAAAGTTTTTTTCTCAGAGAAGTTGAGTATCTTTATTATCTCCTAATTACAAAAGAATCAACCTGGCTTACTGAGCTCTACCCACTGCGGACAAACACACACACACACACACACACACACACACACACACACACACACGGCTCACAGCTGGAAGAAAAGCCTGCATTTGAACTACTGGATTATTCTAAAATCCCATCACCATACACTTAAAATTTCCCACACACACAGACACGCACACACACACACACACACACACACACACACACACACACACACACACACACACACACACACA
>JBBPDC010000002.1:162686-178293 GCA_037974485.1 Hemigrammopetersius urotaenia
GTTGGTGATACAGAGTCAAACTCTAGACTGTCCTTTAACTTTAAATGAACTCGTTACTGTTTCAGCTCTTAATAGCTGCTTAAAGATGTCTTTGCAAGATGTCTGTATGTGATATTTGTTTTTTGTTGTATTAGTTTCGTTACTGTAGGTGTTTTTGTAGGACCTGTTGTTTTTTTGTTTGATTGATTTCCTGTGATGTTGTTGCAGGTTGTTTTTCTGTGGTGTTTGTTTATTATGTTGCGTTTTGTTACTGTCGATGTTTTTGCAGGATGTGTTTGTGATGTTTGTTTGTTTGTAATGATTGTTAGTTTGTTTATTTATTTATTCGCTCCTCCTCTCTCGGGTCTCGCGCTGCTCGGAAGCGCGCTTCAGATGCAGTGAGGCACGCGCACAGAGAGGAGCTCGGTCCAGCAGTACAGTAAGTGTGTGTGTGTGTGTGTGTGTGTGTGTATAAAACAAATATATGTATGTGTGTGTGCTTTTATTTTTAAGTGTGTGTGTCTCTGTGTACTGTGTATGTATGTGTGTGTGTGTGTAAACTAAAACAGTTCGGTTTCCATGGCAATCAACTGCTCCAACCATCCCCTTTTGCGAATTAGTCAGTAAAAAATAACTAATAAAAGAAAGTTAATCATAATTAAAATGTTAATTGAGGATTTTCTAATATTATAAAGCTTTTATGTATATTTATGTGTTTAGTGACATAGTTTTGTTATTTGCATTTAAGCTAACACGGCTAGCTAGTTCTTCTGTCTCTTCCACACAGAAGTGAAGTAACAATTTTTACAAAATATGAAACTATCACTAAATTCTCTTACTTGTTAAGGTTCAGAAACAACATTTTCTATAGTCTAAGCTCATTTCATCTCATCTCGTTCAAGGTTAACTCTCCTTAGTGTTCAGTAACTTTGATGAATGTTTTATAAATAATCTCATAATAATAATAATAATAATTAGTGTAATAGAGTTATAATGAATTTATCAGAGACTTTAAGACTTATGTCTACGTTAAGAAATGCTGTTTGTTATTTACCTTTTTTTGCTAAGAGTCACTGTAAACACTGTAAACTAGCCTGATCCCAGCTGTGAAACATGATGGTGGCAGTATCAGTTATTTTGGTTGCCATTGGACCTGGATGCTATTATAAATTCTGGACTATATCTGGAAACTCTACAGTGGAATTCCAGGTAAAACCCAAACCTTAATCCAATGTAAATGTTGGTTCATAAACTTTTACCAACATAGACACTTAAGGTTTATTTTGTTCTCTTTGTCTATTGTTGAGGCTTCACAAGCTTTCTTGCATGACTTGCCAGGAATGTGCCATTTCTCTAATAAAGTTTTAAAGACTGAGAAACTAAGGAAGCCTCTTGAATCTGAATTTTGTCCCATTTTTACCCCATTGATAGATTCTCCACACATCTAAGGGGGATGCATGGGCGGGGTGTAGAAACACTTCTTTTAAAATATGGTGTAACTACTGCTGCTATTGTGCCGAATCTTTCACCAGACCCGGTTTACTTTTTTTTTCATAAAGCACTGTATTGTAACCACAGTTAAAAGTCTGTAGTTATAAGTTATTGGTCTGTAATGCATTTTAAAATGTGCTCAATACTATTTTTCTGCAAAAACAGTGAACTCTGTGCGGCCTTTTTTACAGGGGCGTCATAATGTCCAAGTCTGATCTTCCTCCGAGTTATGAAGAGTCCACACACCATCATTATGGTCCTCAGCAGCAGGGGGGGGACTTTCCGTTTGCAGCGTATGGCTTTTCTCCACAGACCGGGGTCTACGCCGGCTCGGGGCAGCCTGGGATGCAGCCCCCGACTGGACAGTGGCATGGCCAAGGATACCCAGCAGCCGGAATGCCATCCGTGATACCAACCTTTGTTCCTTCAGGGATGCCCCCCTCCAACCCGGGTAAGATATCAGGGGTGTAAATCCACTTCAATCATGGTTCTTCGATCATGGTTCTTTCAGAAACTGTTTGAGCGTATCATGACATCTTAAATATCTCAGTGTTTTAAAGTGGATTACTTTGCTACAATTACAGAATGTGAAATATACACCACTCTGTATAGCCACTGCACTTCCACACATAGTCCCCCTCATGCCACCAGAACAGCTCTGACCTGTCGAGGTCTGGAACTGTGGTTCTGCAGCAGCGGATCATTAAATCCTGTAAGCTGTGACGTTGTTCCTCACGGATCTGGCTAGTTTGTCCCACAAAAGCTCGATCAGATTGAGATCTGGAGAATCTTGAGGCACCTTGAGCTCTTTGTGGTGTTCCTCAAACGGTTCCTGAACAGTGTTTGCTGTGTGTGGGGTCATCCTGCTGAAAGAGGAACTGCCATTAGGAACAGCATCTCCATGGAGGGCTGAGGTCTGCAGTGATGTTTAGGTAGCTGGTTTGTGTCGATAGAACGTCCACATGAATACGTGGGTGATATGACCGGCCTGTAGCTACACAGCTCTATACACAGCAGGGGGCGCCGCACTGTTCTGACTCCTTTCTGTCAGAGCAGCATGAACCTCTTCAGCGGTTTGTGCTACCGCAGGTCTTCTGTGGAGTCAGACCAGATGGGCTGGCCTTCACTGCACACCAGGAACCCCCTGAAGACCTGCCCAGTTGTCCAGACATCACAGTTTGGTTCTTCTCAAAGTGACTCAGATCCTTTCACTCACCCATTTTTCCTGCTTTCGGGAGAAAAATATATTTAAACACTTCCTATAAATGAGCTGTTGTGTTTTTATAAGCCGCTTGAAGCCTTTTGGCCGCCACCACAGCCTACAGGCAGAGTTTCAGCAGCTGCAGCGAATGGAAGTCAGACAGACAGACAAAGCCTTTTCTATCACTGTTCTTTGTTTGACTGAGTTGTGAGAGTAGCAGGAGCGGTCAGTAACAACAATGTTTGACTTTGCAGGAGATGAAGGAGACTTTGCAAGTGTTGGAATGTGGGAAAGCATGCATGTCCGACATGCGTTCATCAGAAAGGTAAGATGAGGTTGGGGGCAGTGGGTATATCTATGGGGAGCTTGGTGATATGTTGAGTGTTGCTGATCAGTTTCCGGCTGGGGGGACCGAGGGTCCTTTTTGAGTGAGTGTATGTTCTTCTCGTGACTCTGTGGGTTTCTGGAGCTCCGGTTTCCTCCCAGAGTCCAAAGACTTGCATGGAAAGTGGACTAGAGATGCACAAGTTTAGTGGTTACATTATTGTCATCAGCAGCAATGAACACACATACATAGTGTGATGCGACATTTCCCCACGGTACAACATATAGCAACATTCAGCATTTGACAAAGTGCAAGTTACAACACAAACAACGCAATAAACAGACAAAACTCCAGTGTAACATAAATGTAACGAGATGTAAATCTTCCAGAGTGACTAGTAATGCACTGTAAGAAGCATTAAACATCACTGAGAGAGTGTAAGTTATGGCTTATATGCTTAAACGCTATGATGGACTGGGTGAACTGTCCAGGGAGTTTCTCCACCTTTTGCCCTGGTAGTAGTACAGTGGATGGATGGATTGATGGATGCATAAATCTTTTTCTCATGCTTTGTGTTGTGGCAGGTTTACCTTATTTTGGCAGCACAGCTGTTATTCACGTCCTCAGTTGTAGCAGTGTTCACTTTTGTGTGAGTATCAATACACGCACATTCACAACCAACAGATTTAACACACATGAAACATTGTACGTTATTGATACTGTCCCATCTTGCAGCGATCCTGTGCGTGATTTTGTAATCCAGTACCCTGCCATTTACTGGGCATCATTGTGAGTCCTTCTCAATTGTTAATAATACATTTACACAGAACAGTTACTGCTCATTGGTGCAGTTTTTTATTTTATCACATGTACGGTATTGAAAGAGTTTGTAGTGATATAACCTGTTTAAAACCAATGTGGATTCTCACTGAATCTCCTTCCATAGCGTCGTGTATTTTGTGACGTACCTCGTGCTGGTGTGCTGCGAGAAACAGCGGTGAGTCAAACCGTTTACTCCTCGTGTGAGAAACTGCAAAAAATCCAGGCTAAAGCTCAATTATCCAGCTTTCATCTTTTATTTACAGGAGACGGTTTCCTTGGAATCTGGTCCTCCTCTTTATTTTTGTAAGTGCAGGAGTTTAGATTAGAAGAAGATTATGTGGACGATTATTTCTTGTGCATTTCAAGTTTGAGCTTCTTTTCTTTGATTGCTGGTGATTAAAAGTAAACAGCTTAATACACATTTCATCAATCCTCCCACAGACTCTTGCCATGTCCTACATGACAGGAACAATAGCAAGGTCAGTCATCCAAACATCTCTGGTTTTCTACTGGTTTACAGTCGGGGCGTCTAAATTACATTGTTGCTTTAATGGAACTGATACTTCAGGCATTTCATCTCACAGCTCATTCAATAGCACTATATATTGTGTTTACTACACTGCAATTCTGTAACACAGTACAGAATTCAATTTATAATACACATTATATACAGTAAAGTCTTGAGCCACCCTCCACCCCCTTTTCTATCCCATTCTATTCTGTTCTGTATATATATTCACAGGATACATTATAATCAGTATATATTGTTGATTTCTCTTTCTCTAGTTATTTTTATTCTACATTCTAAGTGTCTAAGCTTCAGGGTTACATTTCACTGCATGCTGTACATGTGTAACTGTGTATATCACAGATAATTGTCACGCGGGCTGTGCTCAAGGAGTGAGGCAAGGCACAGAGCAGGTTCCATTAGATGGTATTTTATTATAAAGGACACAGACTCTACACTAACTAAAACAAAAAGCCACAAGGGGCTAACAGAAACAAAGCTATAACTAGGAGACAAAAGGAGCAGGGAAGGTGAGACACATTGTGAGGGATAACCAGCAACTAGAACATAAATGCAAAGCACTTAAATACAAACAGACGCTGACAAAAAACAATCCCAATACCTAATCACTTAACTTAAACACAAGACAGCTGACAGGGCAAACACAGACACAAACATGAACACAGAACTTCAAAATAAAGGTCTCTATAACGAGACTCTAAGTGCGGCCTCCTGTGGCTGCTCTGCCGCCGTAACAATAATAAATGTTGTTAATCTTGAATCTGGAGAGGTACTGACAGTGACTGACAGTGGATTTCAGACCAGTCCTCGGGGAGTCCCCGCTTTTTAGCTCCATCCTAACACAGTAGGATAAAGCAAAACTGTGAGCAGTGCGAGGCTCTCTGAGGACTCTTTTTACTTTTTGTAGAATAAAAAATGCCTCCATGTCAGTAATATTGTCAATGTTGCCATTGCAGTTATTTTGACACCAAAGCAGTGTTCCTGGCTCTGGGGATTACAGCAATAGTGTGTGTCGCTGTCACAGTCTTCTGTTTTCAGACCAAGGTAAAAACTGCAGGACTGCACACTTTGATCGACTGGGTGGCTCTGAAACGCGCCTTTGTTGGTCGTATCGAATGACCCCATTGTCTCAGCTTACAAAGACCGTCTGTCCCTCTTAAAACATTCATGCCTAGCTGGTAAATGTCTCATGCCTTTCCCATCACAAACCCCTGACTAATAACAGATTGTTTCGGTTGTGGTGACTGAAGAATGTCAGGAGAAAAGGCTCACCCAGTCTGCTTCTCTAAATAAGCATTTCAGTCACTTTACTTTGACATTTTGATATCTGTGTGTATGCTATAGTCCTGCTCATGCAGCCTTTCTTTTGAACTCAGTAGTACAGACAAATTGTCGCCTTTTTGCTGCACTAACAGCTTCTTTTGTTCTGGTAATGTACTAGATGTTAGACCATTGCTGTGAGGACTTGACCCCATTCAGCTATAACAGCATTAACCATAACAGACAAACAGTATATAATGACATTACTCTCTAATGCCTTGTAATCAGAGTAAGATCTTCTCCATCCAGCCTGTTTCTCTTAAACAGAATTGAACTCAATATGAGATTCTAACCATAAATTCAGCTCCTGAGAAAGAGCTTCCTCTAATCTCAGCCCGATCCCAGTTTAAAGTCTTAACCTCTGATCTTTATTCAGTTCAGATCCACCAGAAGATCCAGAAGAAAACTTGCTTTCTTATAAATGAGTCAGAACAACATCTGAAATTTGTCTCAGTGATTCAGGTTAAGCCAAAGTCAGTCAGCTTTGATCCATTAGGTGATAATTAAAGAGAAGATACTGAGAAGTCAGTGAGAACGGCAGAATGAGTTTTTTTTTTTTTGCTGAGAAATAATTTAATCCAATTTAATCTGATGGGACAAAGAAAAGACTGTCGTGAGCAGCAGGATCTTCCTCTGGGGTTGGATTAGTTTTGACTGATGACTCTGTGTCTCTGGACAGGTGGACTTCACCTCCTGTGAAGGTCTGCTGTGTGTATTGGGAGCGGTTGTCCTGGTGACAGGCATCATTACAGCCATCGTACTGTCCTTTCAGTATGTAAGTGCTGGTGAAGACTTGCTCAGTGTGATAACTTACGTGAGCCAATTTCATCATCAGTGGTCAGTGTGACCACAGAGCTAATCTTGTCCTGTGGCCAGAAACTGGTCAAGAAAGAACTGGGGGTTGATAAACCCCAACGCTGCGTCCGAAATCGCATACTTCCCTACTATATAATATGCGAATAACAGTACGCGAGGCGAGTAGTGTGTCCGAATTCATAGTATTGGAAAAACAGTAGGCGAGAAGAACCCGGATGACCTTCTGCTTCCGGCCGAATTCTGTAGTAGACATTCGATGGTCACTGCACTATCCCATAAGGCAGCGGGAGAGGCGGCGTCATCTTTGAAAAATGGCGGAAAACGGAGACGCGGCTCTTTTCAAGTGTAAGTACCTTAAAGAAAACGTTAAATTACACGGTCATTGTGGTTAAATTACACTTGTGAGTAAATGCTCTCTGTAAAGGTAAAAGATAATGCGCTGTTGTGACGACACACGACAAGTGACAACATCAACACAGCGGATGCAGTACGTCCGAATTCCATTCATACTGCCCTCATTCATACTGTATAGAACGTACTGTTTTAACGGTAGAGCAGTATGTTCTAATTCAAATGTAGTACCTACTCAAGTAGTATGCAATTTCGGACGCAGCATACCAGATGGGCTCCAGTCTGTAACTGCACCTGCGTAGTGGAGCTGTAAGGTACAACAGAAGCACAATGTCAGATTTTATGAATGCCAGTTAATGGTGTTCAGTGAAGGAGATGATTACCTGTCTGTTCTGAACACACTGAAACTCTGCTTCTGCAAAGTGTGAACCCTTTCTTTAACCCGTCAGGTTCCTTGGCTTCACATGCTGTACGCCTCTATTGGAGCGATAGTATACACCCTGGTGAGTTTCTGTAAGATCTGCCGGACCACCAGAAACACAGCCCATTTAAACGAATGAATAATGGTTTATAACGGGATTCAGTATGGTTAATAATGGTTAATAAATAATGGTTACTGTTTAAAGTGGTTAATAAAAATGTGAATAATACGGGTTAATAATGTTTATATTGGTTAATAATAACTCAGATCAGAATCATCAGAGATCAGTTTCTGTGGGTTCTGTAGTGTTTTTCATGCTGATCTCAGATCTGTGTTTAGTTGTTCCTGCAGTGTTTGTGATGAAGCTAGTTCTATACTGCATGATAGTTGCTATAATGATCATATAATAATCATATGCTGAGTGTTTGTGAAGAAACAGTGGTGTCTGACTGACACTGATCATTATATCTATGCCACAGTGTGGCCTGTCTGACTCCACACTGAAAATACTGAAACAGTTCTTGATTGGTGCTGCGCTTTAATAAAAACTGCATGCAGGTCTATTTCAAATTACTCAAATCTGAAAAAGGGATGAAAAACTGGTTTAGAAAAGTGTGTTGTGATTTCTGATGATTTTTTGTGACCTGTGTAATAATATAGCTGTTGTGTTTTGTAGTTCCTGACGTATCACACCCAGGTGCTGATAGGGAACCGCGCTCACACTCTCAGCCCGGAGGAGTACGTCTTCGCAGCCCTTTCTCTGTATGTGGACATCGTCCAGATCTTCATCTTCCTGCTGCAGATCACAGGCAGCTCCTCAGAGTGAACCCCGGGGCAGGTGTGTGTGTCTGTGTGTGTGTATTTGTTAATATTGCAGAATAACTATTGGCTTCACACCTGATTTAACTCGTATTTCATCTCTTGCAGTTCCAGCAGTCGGCTCAGTTCAGCAGGAGTAACAGATCACAGCCGACTGAACGTCATAAAACTGCTTCTGCACTTAAAGATTTGTGAGAGACTTTTCTGTTTCTGAAGTGGTTCTATCAGCCACGTGTGATTTTGCACATAGACAAAGCTACTCCGTTAAAATCCATTAAAGAATTAACTTCCCAGAAAAGGATTTCTTCAAAAATGCAACTTAGCAGGACTATAAACTGATTTGCAGCTTGTTCTCCTTCTTTTTTTTTATCTCTATTTACTCAAAACAGGTTTATTTGCACAATATAAGACTAAATATATGCAAAACCAGCAGCTGCCTCTTTGATTAATACCTGTAGGAAGAGAGATTTATCATTTTCAGAAAATTATGCAGGAATGTGCTGGAGTGTACTTCACTAATGAATGTAGATTCTGTAAAAATTATTTATTAAAGTTTACATACAAAGCAACTTTCAAAGCTACTGTTTCAAAACTTCCGTCTGAATCGTCCCTGAAAGGTTACGTAGCCTCTTACACCAGAAACCTCATCACTCTCTTCTTACTTTTTCCCCAACAAGGAGATTCAAGGCAAAATATAAAGAACTTTTGCACAGTACTGAACCGTTACTACTTAAAAGATGACTAGATATGATTAAAAAAGGTGATATAAATGTTGTTATTATGGGAGGGAGATCACACCTCTGGATTATTTTATTCCCTTGAAGAAATTGTCTATCTACTGCAGCAGATTCAGCTCGGTCTGGTGATTCCGGTTCAGATGACCCAAACGCGAGGTTTAGCAGTGTTTTGGAGCAGAACTGTTGGACTCCAGCCCTCCAGGACTACTGCTGTACACTGCTCTGTGAGTTTAAAACACTGGGGTGTGTTTACAGAGCCCATTTAGAACCAGAAGCTTCTTTCTGCCTGTGTAATCAGTGGCCAGACTAATCCAGCAGGGCTGGACTGAACCGCAGCTTCCAGATCTGGAGTCAGTGTTCGACATTTCGATGTATATGTAGCTGGATCAATGTCCGGCATTTTCCTTCAAAACATGATTCATCAACCGAACGGCATGTTAATGTAAAAGCAGCATTTTCTTCATGTTCGTCAGGATTTCGTCTGAAACTGATGGCAAGAAAACGTTGCATTTAACGTTTTTTGACACCACCCGAACACGCAGCCTACCGAGCACCGGTGCTGATCTGAGAAGGTTCTGGTGGTTCCTCTAAGTGTGATCTTAGGGGGTTCCAGTGGAAAATTACCTCCAAACATCTGGGTTTACTGATGTGAACGAGGTTTTTTTCTTTTTAGACTCCAAAGCACCCCTGAATAAGAGCATCTGCCAAATACAGTAAATGTAAGACTAACCGTGTCAGAACCGCAGGAGCCTGAGAAGAACGTCCTGCAGCAGTTTAAATTGTACAGGTTTGGGCAGCTGAGGGTTTTTACAGGGTGTAATGAAAGGGGAGATCCAAAATTGAAGCTCTTCGGCGCTCTAGGCCTTAGATTCGACACTCCTGCTGAAGAGCGTCTTGGCACGTCCTCTGTAACCCTGACTCAGTAGCGATGAGTTCAGATCCTCCACCGACACGCCTGGTAATCTGATCTAAGGACACGTCAACACTGGAAAGAAAGCAAAGGTTTCTCTCTCCTCATTAGAAAGTCTAATGTTAAAGCTCTTAGTTTGCATTCATCTGAAGTTTTCTGATGAGCTACCAGTGAAACCGTTAATTGCCTTGGGGTTAAACTGCAGAAAAGGAACCTAATTACTAATTTAACATCCAAATCGGGCAGAGCAGGCATTAAAACCATTCTTAACCTTACATTCCTCATCTACTGTATCAGAAACTCCCTTCACAGAGGGAGATCTTACTGCTCACAACAGTCTTTTCTTTGTCTGATCAGCAATAATCCACAGTATTTGGAGAGGACAGTTATACTGAGTGATGGGGGGAGAGGGAGGACCAACCTACCCACCCAGAGAGAGAGAGAGAGGACAGTTATACTGAGTGATGGAGGTGAGGTAGGAGAAAGAGAGAGGAGAAAGACTCCCATATTTAGATGATTGTGCTGCTCTGGAATCTGTTTCTCTCCTTTTCCAGTTTACTGCTGGAAATGTAACTCATTGTCAGAACCAAACCTTATTTTAATTTTTGTTATTCTTTTAATAAAAACATCAGCTGTGTCAATGCACAGTGTCAAAATCTAATGACAAATAGAACAATAGCAAAAAGATCCTTTTGCCATTACCTTACATTTTAGCTTAAGAAGATTTTTCACTCCTCCCGTTTGGAGGTTTTGCTCCGATGTTGACAGTTAAATGGGTGGCGGAGCCAAAGAGGCATTTCTGCATATACTAATCTGATAAACCCTCCCACACACTGAGGAATCGTCATAGGAACATCATTATTTGTTTTCGAAATTAGACCCCGGACATCTCAAATAAAGGCTCCACATTTGGATTGATGCAATCATTTATTTATTACTCATGTAACAATCTACCAGTTAACGGCGTTTATCGTCCTCTAATCAGAATGATCACTGCAGAGCTGCCAGAAGCTGTTGGCTGGTTATCTGGACTCTCACTAGTGTGTCAAAGTAGTAAAGTTGGTTCAGTAGAAAAGGAAACAAGATTAAAGACTCCCTCATCCCTTCTGTAGCATTTATTATTATTATTATTATTATTATTATTATTATTACTGAATACAGATTCCATTCAGAGTTCAGTACATTAGTTTATCTCGCTTCTCCACTAAAGCCTGGACTAGTCGTTAAAAAGTGGCTGGGTTTGTACTCGGTTAACTGTGCTGGCACTTGAGGTTCCCTGGGCGTGTCCCGCCACTCCGGTCGGGACGGGAGACCAGGCGGTCGGCCGAGCCGTGACCTCTCAGGGGGTCAAGCGCTTGGGGTCGCGGGGGAACATGGACGTCTGGCGAACGTTATGGAGGCCGAGATACAGCATGGTGACTCTCTCCAGACCTGATGGAGAACAGGAGCTCAGTAAAGACTCTTCTGAATGGAAAGTTCAGGCAGATACACCTTACAAACCTGGACCTCACTGATATCGCTGGTGCTGCGGATGTAATGTTTTCATTTAATCTGACTGTAAACAAGTGGAGAAACTGGAGAGTGCTGATTCTACACTTTGTCGTAGATCATTTTCAACTAAGGCAGTCAGACAGTTGAGGCTACCACAGTTTTATTAATTTTAGTGTCACGGTCAATGAGAAACAAGTAGCTAGCCTGTTCTGAAACAAGATCTCTGATGTTACCGTTTTTATAGCCTTTTCCAGACCACTCCTACTTTTCCTTCTGGCTAATACAGGACTTGTTTAAGCATTCAACACTCCACCTTCTGCTTTAAAGTCTCCTCCTCCTTAAATATGACCTCAGCCTGATATCGCTACTTTCCTATTATGGCTGCATTTGTGTGGCTACTACTAAATTAGCTCCCTTATGTTGCACATTACCTGTCTCTTATATGGCCCTGAACACTATGCCTTTCTGACACAGGATCTTCTCACTGCTGTGTGGTTCTTTCTGCTTGACCCTTGACCTAAGGCCATTCCCTTCAGCTAACCTTAGCTTGGCCATAACAGACAGCGACACATGTTTATACTATATTTGACAAAGCCACATAATGGTTCACCTACTTTTAGATGATATTTATATGATTAATTTCCCCATCAACTTTCACTACAGACCATGGTTGTGTGTGTATAAAATGTATGTCTGTAAACACACGGAAAGGTCCTACTGGAGCTGCTGTTGGTTCGGAAGTCCTGCCCTGATCTGCTGTGACTCCGCTGCAGTGGAGTGTTTTGTTTTCTAAACGCTGCTCTGATCTGCCCGGGCTGGACATGGTGAAAGTGCTGACCTGCGCATTTGTGTGTTGTACAGAGGTTGTTCTGGAAAGAGCTGCGAGGTCTGTGTGTGTGTGTGTGTGTGTGTGTGTGTGTGTGTGTGTGTGTGTGTGGCACAGTCTTATTTTGCCCTTTTTTACTATTGTTTATATGCACAATTATTAACATAATTACCTGGTTATGTAATAAATTATAATTACTTTTTATGTTTCAATCATGTGTAATAAGTAATTGTCTGTGTAACTTCATTTACATTTGGATGTACATTTAGCTACATGCAATTCTATAATTAAAAGGTTTTTTTTTACCACTTACTCATTTATTGTATAGATTTTTAACAGCAGGTTAACAGCAGGTCTGAATGTCCTTTAACTTTAAATGCACTTGTTACTGTTTCAGCACTTAGTAGCTACTTAAATATCTAACACTCGTCTGGAAATCCACATTATAATTTAATTAGGGGGCAGAGAGAGAGATAGAAAGAGAGCAAGAGACAGAGGGAGAGAGAGAGCAAGAGACAGATAGAGCGAGAAACAGAGAAAGCGAGAGACAGAGAGAAAGCGAGAGACAGAGAGAGCGAGAGACAGAGAGAGCGAGAGACAGATAGAGAGAGCTAGAGACAGAGAGAGCGAGAGACAGAGAGAGCGAGAGACAGAGAGAGCGAGAGACAGAGAGAGCGAGAAACAGAGAGAGCGAGAAACAGAGAGAGCGAGAGAGAGCGAGAGAGAGAGCAAGAGACAGAGAAAGCGAGAAACAGAGAGAGCGAGAGACAGAGAGAGCGAGAGACAGAGAGAGCGAGAGACAGAGAGAGCGAGAGACAGATAGAGCGAGAGACAGATAGAGCGAGAGACAGAGAAAGCAAGAGACAGAGAAAGCGAGAGACAGATGGAGCGAGAGACAGAGAAAGCAAGAGATAGAGAGAGCGAGAGACAGAGAGAGAGAGTGAGAGACAGAGAAAGCGAGAGACAGAGAGAGACAAAGAGTTTGTTACCGATTCCTCCACCAGCATGAGGGGGCGCTCCGTAGCGGAAAGAGTCGATGTACGCCTTGATCTTCTCCAGATCTACAACAAACATTACAGCACACGTTATGATACTCAAAACAGTGAGCAGTGTAGGTGTGTGTATCTCGTACTGGTGTGTGAGGGCATTAGGTAGATGGTGTGTGAGAGTGCGTTACCGATGCCGTGATGCAGAGCTCTCTCGGTGAGCAGCTGGGCATCATGGACCCTCTGAGCTCCAGACAGGATCTCCTCTCCTCTCATGAACATGTCGTAGGAGTTGGAATATTTCTGAATGAAGAGAAACACATCCTGCATCACAAGGGTCCGCTCTCACCCACAAAACCTTCTCATTTTTTTACCTTTACATCATAACAATATATATACACACAACACCCCTTTCCAATTAACGCTACACCAGTTACTATGGTTACATTCACCCATTCACAATTACTACTGTTACACTACTTCTATTTCCATGGCTACCCCTTTTCAGTCTTGCACAACCATCGCTTTGTAACCATGGTTACATTCACCCATTCCTATGGTTCTGCTAGACCCATTTCCATGGTGATGCAATACCCTTTTTCATATTGACACTACACCCATTTCTTCCATGACAATACACCCATTCCAGACCTGCTAACCAATTTTTTGGAGTACCACAATGGTGGCACCCTCACAGACTCACACTGGCTTGGTGGGCGTGACCATAGTGGGCAAGCGGTTACATCACTAGATTGTGATACCATTAGCATGAGCTAACATGTCTGAAATCAGAAAAATATTACTGTTCAACAAGATGGAAGTGTTAGGACAACTGTGTTAGACGTCCAAGACATTATATTTTTTTTGTTGATGTCTGTCAACTGTGGAAAGAGGCCAAGACCTGGTGTTCTGTCAAACATGCTACCCATCAAGATATGCTACGATCATAAATCAGTTCCACGATCATAAACCTGTGCTACCATGGGACACTGGCAGCTGTACAAACTTTAAGCCTGAGCTCAGATACGAGTGTTCGGAATGAGGCTTACGGGGTTGTTGGGATCCGGCATGGTGTAGAACGGCCTCACTGCCAGAGGGTATTTATCCAGCACATAGAAATCTGTGTCATACTGGAGAGCAGAAAAGCAGCCAGTCACATCACAGATACATGTGTGTAAGTAACTAGTGACTAAAGATTCATTTATTTGATTAATTATTTTTTTACCTTTTCCTTCACCAGGCGACCCAGCAGTTTCTCATTAGGTGTGCTGAAATATACAGAAGTGCAAATTTCATAAACATACAAATAACCCACATAGGGAAAAAATGTGTGTGTGTGTGTGTGTGTGTGTGTGTGTGTGTGTGTGTGTAAAAGAGGTGTAAGATGATATTAAACTGTGGGGTGTGAATAGGTTTAGGGTGAATATCAGGGGTTGCATAGACTAATGGGCGTTATGGTCAGCAGTGTCTACAGCAAAAAACCTGCAGTAGAGAGGAAAGAGTAGCGAGCAAGAATCGGTTATTACTGTGGATATGTTTTTTTTGACTGACCAATCACAGGCCATGACGTGTCTGCAATGGCAAACATACATGAAATAAAGTGAATTCAAGTGAATGACCAGATGACTAGTAAGTTATGCGTCCTCTAGGTTGAATAAACCATGTTTGGTATGAGCAGAAGTGTGTGTGTGTGTACCTCAGGTCCTCCTCGTCCCCCATCTCCACCCCGGCGGCTCGGAGCATGGCCACACCCTCGCGATACTCCAGCCTCAGCGTCGGCTCTAGGAACTTAAACGGCTCGCTGGGGTACTGCTTACACACTGTCTGGATCTCCGTCTGGAAACTGATACACACACACACACACACACACACACACACACATTGAGGTTAATAATCAAGTTAATGCATAAATTGGTTAGTAAGTGGCTATGGAGCTATGGATGTTCACAATGATCTCACTGAAGTGGGGCTGTAGATGTAAAGATTGGTGTGACTGAAGTGGGGCTGCAGCTGTAAAGACTGATGTGACTGAAGTGGGGCTGTAGATGTAAAGACTGGTGTGACTGAAGTGGAGCTGTAGATGTAAAGACTGGTGTGACTGAAGTGGGGCTGCAGATGTAAAGACTGGTGTGACTGAAGTGGGGCTGTAGATGTACAGACTGGTGTGACTGAAGTGGGGCTGCAGATGTAAAGACTGGTGTGACTGAAGTGGAGCTGTAGATGTAAAGACTGATGTGACTGAAGTGGAGCTGTAGATGTAAAGACTGGTGTGACTGAAGTGGAGCTGTAGATGTAAAGACTGGTGTGACTGAAGTGAGGCTGTAGATGTAAAAACTGGTGTGACTGAAGTGAGGCTGTAGATGTAAAGACTGGTGTGACTGAAGTGGGGTTGCAGATGTAAAGACTGGTGTGACTGAAGTGGAGCTGTAGATGTAAAGACTGGTGTGACTGAAGTGGGGTTGCAGATGTAAAGACTGGTGTGACTGAAGTGGAACTGTAGATGTAAAGACTGGTGTGACTGAAGTGGGGCTGCAGATGTAAAGACTGGTGTGACTGAAGTGGAGCTGTAGATGTAAAGACTGA
>JBBPDC010000002.1:178393-188411 GCA_037974485.1 Hemigrammopetersius urotaenia
CTGAGCAAGACCCTCAACCCCAAGTTGCTCCAGGGAGAGACTGCCCCCTGTAGGTAGGGAATGGAAGTCACTTTGGATAAAAGCGTCTAGTAAATGTTGTAAATGTAAATGTAAATTCATTGACCAAACCAGTCCAGATTCCCATCTCTGTCAATAATTCGAAAGCTTTTGTCTATTTTTAGGTGAATGTACTTAGGTGAAAAACTCACATAAAATAACATCTTATGGGAAGATTCTGCAATTTTTGCATTTGAAAACTTTTACACTTTAATAACACAGTTGTGGGCAAAATTGACTCCGCCCAGAAGACTACAATTTACTAACCTGTTAATACCTAGTTTCCATAGACTCGCCCTTCAGTTACCAATAGATTCAAACTTATAGTCCCAAACTAGTTCCAGAATTACCTTCGAGTGGGGAGCTGGGTTTACGTATTTAGGGTCAAACAGCTTTCTGTTCTTTGCTGAGTGCTGGAGAATTCCTTTAGTTTTGTCCGATTTCTGCAGGTGTCCTTGATGTCCTCTTGCTTTTCTGGCAGATGTGGGCCAGTTTACTTGACTCTAATACGATCATGTCAGACTGTCTGCTGCAGATCTTATGCATGGCATCAGTGGACATGTCTACTGTCTAATTTGTCCAATCAGGAATAAGCCAGGTGTGCCACTGGGGAATGGCAGATGGCACATCTGCGAGTGAAAGCTGAACCCCAGCTGGAGTGTGAACTGTAAGTGGGCACTGTAGGGGAAGCCTCTTGGGGGGTGGGGGCTGCATGTAGGTTTAATTCCTCTCTTGGTCAGTGATGGCAGGGCGCAGTGATATTGGGCAGGCGTCATCTCTTCATGCATATGAATGTTTTCCTGAAGTTAGTGGCCATGCTGATAATAGTGGGCTCTTTTTTGTTTCTTTAACATTCCAAGTAATATCTACAAGTTTACTTCTGGCCACTTCTGAAAATGGGGGAAGTGCAAGGAAAACAAGTTGAAGCATTTACTAAGTAAAAGTTGAGTAAAAGTAGCACATCATGATCTTAAATTTAGTCCCCCTAAATAATCCAGGAAGAAAGGACTGAATGCTGCAAAGGCCATGGTACCTGTGCCATGGGTGGCAAAGCAATGTGCCACAGGGTTTATTTTATATTATGTGTAGTTTCTTTATGCCTTTAAAAGGCACAGAAATAGATAACTGAAACAGCAGAAGCATTGGTTGTTAGAAGCATTTCTGACAACCAAATGTCTAGCACAACTGACCGCCTTTGGTGTTCCAGGTCACCACTTCAACCCAGATATGTATTCACTGGGGTCCCTTGCTCAAGTGCCCTCAACTGGTTCTTCTGCTTTCAGCTGCTCCTCCCCTATTCAAGGGCAACTGCTGTTCAAAAGCTCCAGCTGAGATTGTTGTTCCTGTTACTGTGGACTAGAGACCTTCAAACTATTCCTCACATTGCCTCTAACACACTGCCGCCTGTTCTGCAGTGATTAAGCCGTACCATCTATTTTTTAATTATCTCCATAGAGATTCTCTTTCTGTCTTTCTGGGTCGACCAGAAGGAGGATGAATTCTCCCTTTGAATCTTGGTTCCTCCCAAGGTTCCTTCCTCCAGCTTTAGGGAGATTTTTCTAGTCTCTGTTGCTCTTGACTCACTGAGGGCTCGGACCTGAATTCTGTAAAGCTGCTTTTTGACAATATCACTTGTAAAAAGCACTGTATAAACAAAAATTAATTAAATTGAATTTCTGAATCAGTCTTGCATTTCGTGAGACTCATTGAAGGAAAATGATGGTTCTACAGAGCTACTATAACTCCATAGACAGCTTCATCAGTGTAGCTGTAGACATACCTGGTCAATAAATCTTCTTTGGCAATTTCACACCTAAACGTAACAGATTTGAGAGCGGGAACATCTCAGCTGTCTCACAATTATATAATTACACATGTGTTAGCTTTACCTTTTATTGAAATTACACAAATGTAATGCAGCTGATGATCATGTAATTAAATAATAGCATTACTGTGCATCTGTGGCGTAAATCAGTCCACAGATGTGTAAATTGTGACATGGTGGTGTACTCTGAATCTAATATAACCTAATCTAACTTTAATCTGATCTAATCTACTTCGGTACTGATCCATATCCTAACAGATAATTATATTTGAATTTAAACCAAAGGGAGAGCGCTACAGATGCACACTTTGAAATGGTCTCAATAACTATTCAGTAACACACCGTATAATTTATTAAGACTCCAGCAAATTATGTAACTGCAGGTTTATCAACTTAATTACACTTCTGTAATGAGTAAAGGTAATACATTTGTAATGATCTAACCTGCACTACTGCAATCAGCTGTAAAAGGAAACGCAGTCACTGTAGTTATATTACATGTACAATTAATGTGTAATTACACTGTTATTACAGACACTTAGTGTAAATAGGGAAAAAAATGGGAGGGCAGAACTAAATCTTGTATCTATATTTGGTTGCTCGAAAAATGATTTAACCCCCTCTGTGTGCTGTACCTGCAGTGCTTTCTTGAGCTTGCTGAGATGAAAGTAGTGTTTATGCAGAAGTCACTGTTGTGCCCCCCCAAGGACAAGGGGGTGTGGCGGGCGAGGCCTGGACATCACAAAAGCAAATAAAAAAAATGGGGAGGATATCCACAGGTTTCACACTATTGAGGGGTTTCAGCAAACAATTATTAGTTCTATATGTGTGTGTGTATAACTATATGTATATATTTAGTAATAGAATAAATAGAATATTTATTGTTATTGTCATTGTTTATTGTCATTAAATGGTGGGCAGTCCCATTCAGTGCAAAAAAGAGAGCATAAACTTTAAGAACAATTTTAAAGAGAAATGAATAAAAATAAATAGTGTATTTCCACACAGTCCCCATTAATATATATGGGCTGAGGGTCAGATTTGTTCCTTCTGAAGTCAACAATTATGTCTTTGGTTTTTGTGATGTTGTGAACGAGGTTGTTTCGGCTGAACCATGATGACAGTTTTTCCACTTCGTCCCTGTATGCAGACTCATATGTGTATATATATACACTACAGTGCAAAAGTCTTAGGCACCTGAGAAAATTATACTTAAAAGCTGTTTACTACTGTGAAGAAGTGTTATGTTAGTGTCAAAACATAAAATGTTGAAATTAATACAAATCATCATCAAATCATCATCTTTCTTTCTTCATGGAAGCCCAGCAGGGCTGGGCGGACCAATGGGCAAACCGGGCCGCCAGTAAATTTGTTCATATGGCAGTATTTCAAAAGTAAAGGTGCGATATACAGTAGTTTTGAATTAATGATTTAATTTTGCGTGTAATAATGCAATTAGTAGCAAAAAAACATGTAATAAATCGTGATTAAAAATGTAATCGTTGCCCAGCATTAATATATATGTAATGTGTATATATACATATATACAGTATATGTGTGTGTGTGTGTGTGTGTGTGTAGGTGTACGATTATGTTTTGAAAAAAAATTGTTTATGTGTGTGAGTAATATTGCACAATCCGAATGAGAACCTAATGACATAAATGCTGAAAAAGATCACCTACAGAACGAGAAAGGGAAACAGTCTTATCGCCACAGGTAGAAAGGATTTCCTGTGGTGTTCGGTTCTGCATTTCAATTATAATTAATTCCCCCTTTTACCCTCATTGAGGAGGATGACATTTCATCTCATTGAGCATTTAATGTATATGTCTGGGATGATAGTAAAGCTCTGCTTGACTTGACTTGTATGCAGAGTGTTTGCTGCTGTATGTGAAGCGCTGCTCTAAATCTTTCTCTGCACTAATAGTGAGGCCTGGCTCCTTTGATCTTCATGAAGAATGCGCAGATGAAAGGGTCAAGGTTAATGAAGGAGTCACGTTGGGAAGAAGTGGCACATTGTTTGGACTGGACAGAAGATACTGGTTCTGTTGCTCTGACTATAGAAACTAGTGTCCATCACCAGAAGATCATTTTTAAATAAATTGTTTGTTTGCAGCTGATTTGTTCAGCAAACAGGACTAGGCAGACCTAGATCAGCCAAAATGTAAGCAGGCCTGTAGGGATTGTGCTCTAATGTTGTTGGCAGAGTACTACTAGCTTTCCATGACTGATTAGAAGTGAAACGGTGGTCCCGCGGTGTGGCAGCGAATCATTATTACTGTTCAGTGTCTAAACATTTGTTCGTTTATTTACTTTTTGTGGTTTGTTGCAGCCAAAAAGTGTGTTGGTTTTTGCCGGCCGGGAATTCAGCAATTAGCGTGGTTTGTTTTGATTGGTTCTTGGTGGTGTATGTTGAGTATTTAGTTTCCACAGTCCAATGTCTAGGTGTCAGTCCACCCCCCTACCACAACCCTTAATACCCCTTATCGTCCCTGTGTGTGTGCACCAGCCTTTTGTATTTGATTTGCAACAGTTTGGCCCTCGAGACTTTTTGTGTTTGTTTGTTTTCAATAAAAAAAAAGGAAACATGGAAATCTGCACATGCGCCTTCCTCCTTCGCTGGTACAGCCACAACATGACACTCTGTGAAACATTTGTTGTAGACAACGTTTGATTATAGAAATGTGTTGTAGAAAATTTGAATTAGTAACCAATGAGTTGGTCAGATTGTGAGTCACAATGAGACAATACCCATTTAGTTAGTGAGTCAGCTAGAGAGCTGACCAGTGATTTGGTGAGTCAGTGAATTAGTGACTTATGAAATTGGATACATTTCATGAAAATTGCTTAGCTTAGAGTATAACAAATATAGACAGTAAACCACATGCAAATCCATCCATCCTTCCATCCATTTTCAACCGCTTTGTCCTTCGCTTGGGTTTGGGGTGGGGTGGGGGGTCTGGAGCCTATCCCAGCTGCAATGGACGAAGGCAGGGTACACCCTGGACAGTCACCAGCACATTGCAGGACAACATACAGAGACAAACAACCATCAACGCTCACATTCATACCTTGGGGCAATTTAGTGTGCTCAATTGAGCGATCCCCAAAGCAGGAATGTTTTTGGTGGTGGGAGCGATCCCCAACCTACACAGTCATGGGGAGAACATACAAACTCCACACAAAGACCCCGACAGCGATTTTATACTACATTTTCATGCTATCCGCAATCAAGGACGCAGCAAGGTCTTTTCAGTTTTGGATACTAAAATGTTGAGCATCTTGAGCAATAATTTGTTGTTCTTATTTAATTTTTTGGCAAATTTCTATCAAAAAGAGTGTCTTACAACATTTGGCAAGAGACCTCAGTACCCATTCTCTCTTTCTGGACAGACTTTGTGCAAATGAGTTTGGCATTGACCAGTCAGATTATGTGGTGTGGCCCCACAATTGAAACATTTATGGTTAGATTCATATATGAATACATTAAAATATGCTTTAGCTTTTATTTTAAAAAGCAGAATTAGGTTGCATTTTGTGGCAAAAAAAAAAACCAGCCTGTAAAGCCACATAGGTTTTATAATCGGTAATCTATAGTATGAGAGCATGAGAGAAGGTCTGGCTTTAGTGATTGACATTCACTTCATGTTGATAATGAAAAAGGAAAAGTATCACTCAGTTCCTTGTGATTTACAGATCACTGGACAACATTACCTTTTTCAGCAGGACAATGATCACAAACATCTTCAAAATTGTGCCAAAATTATATCCAGAAAGTTTAAAGAGTGATGTCTTGTCCTCACCAGTCTCCAGATCTTTCACCCATTTAACGGCAGGAATGAGCTAGACCACAAATTTCAAATTCCAGAAAATCAGACAGAACTGTTTGCCGCTTGAAAAGGTGCTGGGAGGGTTTGGGCACGAGTTATTTCCAAAAGTTGCTGCAAAGGATGTGGTGAATCTGTGCTGCTGTGAAGGAAAGAATGTTATTCTGATGAAATTCATACAGAAACCTTCACATGCATTAAACTGCACTTACAGTGTATACTGTTACACTTCAAAACCAGTCAGTTACATTTGTTATTAGGGTTTTTAATGTTGAAATAGAATTTTTAAACAGCACCATACCATTTATTCTTTTAAAAATCTGCAGGTGGGCCCAATCTTCTGATGTCAAATATAACATACAAGGTCTTTTTTATTATTAAAACATTGAAACATATTTACTTTTGCAGTTCAGATCTTTTATTTATATTATTTATCAGTTGAGCATGGTGAGGCTCCCTCAGTAGTAAAACAATGGTCTCCTAAGAGAAAGTGTTTCCACTGTGTGAGAGCTTTACGCCTGCAATGTATTAACAAGGTTAATGGCGTGCTAAACTATGCACACAGATAAGCTGGTAGTGATTAATACACAGACTCGCTTTTAACTGTCAGTTAATAAGGAGAGGTTGAGCGGCGGCTCTGAGGGGCTTGGAAATATAACTCCGCTGAGAGGTGAAGGAACATCCACGGATGGTATTCTGCCGTCGAGGCGCCCAAACCTCCTACAACTTTTTCATTAAGGTGATCAGACTAGTGGGCGTGGTTTAAGACCAGGATTCTCAACCACTGATGGGCTGCGAAGGCTTTTGACTGGGCCACAAGTATAAAATGTTCCGCAATTGGTCCCAAAAAACGTTTTCACGCCGTGATTGGTTTGTTATTAAAACGCCATTGGTATATCATTACAACCTCTGATATTTAACGAAGAGCGGAGGTTCTAACGTTTTTGTCATGTCTCGGCCTGTGGCCAGTAGGGGTCACTGTCTTTGGTTTTATTTTGAATTTTGGTGATGTTCGTGTCTTGTATCTTGGTTTCAGGTGTCTTGTATTCAGCTTTGGTGATTATGTTTGGTGATTGGTTTCTGTCGGTCATGTTCTGTATTTAAGTTCAGTTTATGTGGCCAGGTTTGTTTTCTGTTTTGTTTACGAATAAAGAAACCACAGTCATGGATGCCTGCCTGCCTTGGTGTGATCAATGGGGAAAAGCACGGCGACCTGACAACCGCCACAGCCATGACAGTTTTGAATGAGCCCTCTTGCCCGAAAACTGCTCCCAGATCAGTCGAGCGATGCAGAGAGGTGCTCCGCTGCGCTCAGTCGAAAAAAAAAAAAAATTTTAAATGATGAAACAAAGCAAGTTGTCTTATTGTGTTTTGAGTAAGTTTTGTCAAGTAGTTGTTGCACCTGGCCCAGATTTCTTATTGTTTGAACCGAGGGGCGGAGCCGACAGTGTGAGGGGTGGAGCCGTCAGTGCAAGGGGCGGAGCCGACAGCGCAAGTCAGTTGATCAGTGCCTTTTGTACAGAGTGAATGGGAGAGAGGCTGTTGAAGCGGTTATTGATTTATAATTCTGAGGTTAATATAAGGATTTCTCCAAACAGAGTCTCTGCTTGCACTAAATGGTAATAAAAGCCGTATAGAACATTCATTTTTTATTCTTTTGAGCTCAAATTCTGAACATGAGTTGTTGAGACCTGTGGCTGAATTCAGGTTTGACACAAGCATAATATAAAATCCGGTATTCCATCCTGTGTTGCTATTTGAAAGTTATTATAGTCCAACCGCAAACAATAATAACTTTGTATGATGGAATTGTGACGTTTTACAGTTTGTACTGTAAATTCCAAGATGGCCACCGAAATAGGGGTGAAAGCTAACAGTGGGCAACATGCTGTGATGGACAGTTGGGCCTTAATGCTGAAAAGGTTGAGAACCATTGATTTAGGACACAGTATGACTTTCTGTGAGCTGTAAAGGTGAACTGTTTCACACCAGGGATGCTGTTCACAAAGCAGGACTGATCTGGGATCAGATTCCTTCATATTTATGACATCACAGAAACTGACTCTAGATCAGTGCTCCTGCTCCTGAGGCTTTTGGCTTCACACTGACGTTCAATTTTACAGCTCTCAGTCCACAAGTCTGATCCACATCAGTGAAAAATATATACATATACATCATATTCATATACATGCAAATCGATATACAGTACATTTACTTTACCACACACAGTACTCGGTCCTGATCAAGAATATGTGTGTGTGTGTGTGTGTGTGTGTGTGTTTAGGGGGGGTCTGGCTGATATTAAATGACTGCTGCTGGTCATAACATTTCAACCTGTTTGGCATTGTTTCCCCCTCATTAAGAATTTGCATTAATAGCTTTCTTTGTTTCCCCTTCATTAAGAATTTGCATCCAATGTGGCCTTCGGATGACGCTGCCCAGGGCTTGGAGAGAGTTCTCAGATTGGGTCTAAGCCGACTGGTGGGCCCAAGAGGTACCAGCGGAGGCAGAGCGTGCTCTCCTGCTGGGAATATATTTGTTTTCGTTGACCTCTTGACCTGGTAGGAGAGTAATTGGTCCCCAGATCATTCCCGCTTGTCAGGCCGCGTTCGTCAAGCAGGACTAATTAAGGCGCGGATCTGGGCGACGTTCTGTCCTGCTTTGGGTTTTGAGCGCTCGAACCCTTGTCGTTTTCGCTTTTTGTTTTGTGTGTAATTAACTCGGATGGGAAGCCGAAGTTCGTCGTTGCATTCAGATTGTTTACGAGAGCCAGCGGCGTGACCGAGCGCGGCGGTGGACGTGGATGGAGTTGTCAGTTTCCTCCCACGTCATTGGCTTGAAGAGGAACAGACGTTGAGTTACAGCAACAACGAAGAGCATTTCTGCAGATCAGATAGTCGTCGTCTGTTCTCAGATTGGGCATGTGTTGCTGTTGTTGTTGCTTTTCTTTTTCTTCATCAACTTCCTGGATTCACAACCCAGAGCAATGTGCTGATGCAATCTTCCATGAGTTCTGAGCCCTTCTGAGGAGTCTTTATCGCTCAACGGCTTCTCATGTTGTGCGAAATGTTTGGGAGTTTTTCGTGCGTTTTTGAAGTCAGAATTCTAATCAAGTCATTTTAAACCTTCCATTGAACCCGAATGTTTGTTTTTTTAGTGTAAAGAAATGCGATGTTCCCTAAGGACAAAAACAAACCAGTCTCGGAAACAGGTGAATATGAGCCTTCGGTGCTGCCCGGGTTAGCTTTAGCTTTATTTATTTATTTTTTTGTTTAAATGTCTATTTCTCTTTCTGGTGCTGTAAATGCAGCCATAATGAAGAAAGTCGAGATGTTGTCATGCAGGGGAACGTTCCCCGTTACTGGCTGCGCAGGTATCCATGGCAACCCTGACTCTGCAGACATGGGCCGATCGTCGGTGGTAATTGCTTCAAACGGATGCATACTTTTACCAAATTAACCTTTATCAAAACCCTGAGACGTATTAATCTTCTGTTGTGTCTCCGTTAATGTGACTCTGAGAAGTCATTCTGATTTACAGAGGAGGAGGAATAGGAGGAGGAGGAGGAATAGGGGGTGAGGAGGAAGAGGAGGAGGAGGAGGACTAGATGGAGGAATAGGGGGAGGAGGAGGAGGAATTGGGGGAGGTGGAGGAGGAATAGGGGGATGAAGAGGAGGAATAGAAGGAATAGGAGGATGAGGAGGAGGAGGAGGAGGAGGAGGAATAGGGGGAGGAGGAGGAGGAATAGGAGGAGGAATAGAAGGAATTGGAGCAAGAGGAGGAGGAGGAATAGGGGGAGGAGGAGGAGGAATAGGAGGAGGAATAGAAGGAATTGGAGGAAGAGGAGGAGGAGGAATAGTAGGAGGAGGAGTAGGTCGAGCAGGAGGAGGAATAGGACCCTAAGTGGGGTCCTGTCAGGGGCAAATAGCTTTAGTTTTATATCTGATTTGATTTTATTATTGTTTAAGTTGAGATTTGCAGAAATATTTGAACTGTAACTTTGTAAAAGAGAATTCTGCCGTTTATTTGTTGAAGTGTTTGTTCATACAGCAGTGCTTTAAACATAAAACACTTTTGAATTCTTTAATTTATATATATATATGGGGCTGGGAAAGTTAACGCGTTATTATCGCGTTAACGCATTATTTACTTAATGCCGACAATTATTTTATCACGCGTTAACGCAGGTTTTTAAAATCCTTTTCACCGCAGTAATGTGCGCAGGGGCGGGCTGGGACTTTCTTTACCAGGTTGGGTTTTCGCATCTCGGCCGCATCTTGGGCCTTTTTGCAGAACGCACAGATCGCC